>MCJB01028579.1:0-154835 GCA_002018475.1 Nicotiana obtusifolia
AAAAGGAACAACTGTAATGAAGAAACCAGCGTAGCAAATCCTCACGTGAACTCCCATTTCCACATAAAAATACCAAGAACAATGTTTAGCAATTTGAACAAGAATCACACGACAACTATCCATTTAAGACTCACGGTCATGCTTGACACCAACGTATAGATACTCGTCACCATGCCTATACGTCGTACTCAACAAGAAGCAATTAACAGATATGACACAACTCCTAATCCCTCAAGCTAAGATTAGACCTGATACTTACCTCGCTTTACAACCAAATTCAAGATTCCAATTCCCGTGCAAGTGAAGAAACGTGAAATCCAGGAGGCTACTGATATACAAAGTTGCATTTACACTATAATTATAGGAGCCGGCAAGGATGATGGCACTTGCGATGGTTGGATGTGAATGGCCATTCGTTGGAATAATTAAGAGCAATTCGGGGAAAAAGCAGAAAATATATGCACGGACTTCGCTTATCTATTAGAGTCTATGTAGTTGTATTAGTATTGAATACCTCAAGTTTTGTTCTTATTAATATTGGTTTTATCAATATGTTCTGTAGAAGAAAGTCAAGAATGAAGATGAGAAAATGGTCTAAGAGTTTTATGGGGATTTGTGTGTGAATATATTTAAAAAAAAGGCTGAAAATTTGGGAGTATAATGGAGTGATTGGAGAAGAACGGCTGGAGCTTTTTGTTAATTAATTTCTCCAAAGCTGCTTTGTCTTTACTCTGGAGTGATGAAAATCCAGTGATGTCTTCTGTAGAGGAGACGGAATCAGAATTGAACGGAAAACAATCAATGAGATGCCACTTCGTCTGCTCACAACCTTGCGCGTGTTTTGTCATTACACCCAGCTTCACTGATTTCAAGGGAATTTTGTTGCCGCATTTCTTGCATGAGGACCGACTTGATTTCGCGTACTCCACTGTGACTTTGGTGGAAGAAAGGCTGTCACAGTTAGTTTCCAATATGAACTGAGATACTACAGTTAGACTCCTACTCAAATTAATAATGGTAGTCGGATAAGGGAAGGCGTGTTTCAGAGTACTGCTTGAATTAAAAATTGTAGTGATACGAATCTACACAATAATCAACTGTGATGAATTCATATGTTCTACCAACTGCCACGTGTAGTGTAGTAGATCAACTACGTGCTTCATTTGCTTAATATATACCACTTATTCTTGAAGAAACGACATCGAAACATTCTTGAAATTCCCAAGTCCTAAATCACGATACGGACCTACTTGAACTATCAAAACACTTATACAGGTCCGTCCACTAAAAAATATTGACGGAAGTCAACTCACTTGAGTTTTAAAGCTCTATTTCACATTTTAATCCTGCTTTTTTTTTCCACATAAAAACGTTCTGAAAATTATACAGACTGCACATGCAAATCGAGGTGAGGTAAAAGGGAGGTTTTTAAGCCTCGGAACACTGAATTCAATCTAAAAACAAGTGATGACCCTTTGGGTCGTCACAGTTCGAGCCACATTAGTCTCAACGAATTCAATAAATATATCAATTCATCACTCCATGATCAAACCAAGAAAAAAAGCACTAAAAATGTATATTCCTATGGGGCCTTTGATTATTTTTCTTACAATTATGACTTTCAAAAGCCAGGTTTCTAGTAAAAATGTTCAAATATGATGGATTATTATACGCAGCGGAAGCAATCCTAGTATCAAAATCACATGTAATCTAGACAACTAGCATAACAAGATTCCACAGTTACCTCTTGAAGCGTGAACAAAGCTCTTCTATCACGTGAGCCTCCAATTCCGCAGCAACTCAATGAAATCTCAATCAACCGCACGATCACGATCTCCGAATGTTCCACGGTCTTCTACTGTATTACCCAAATAATATCCGAAAAATAATAATTTCGTGTGGGCTAAATTTCTAGGAAAAAGAGGCTGAAATTCGGCTACCTTGTTGTACCCCCTCCTGGTGCAAAACCTTATGTATTTAAAGCACAAGTTTTAAGGGTTAAAACCCCTTTTCAAAACCTGTTGGGTTTTCTTTTCCACCAGAAAAAAGATTCTTTTATTTCATATTGTTTAGGCACAACAGGGACCCCAGAATTTAATTAACAAGGCTTTCAATTATGGAATTAATTTTTAATTTTTGAAATTAATATCCACCATAATTAATTACGAATTATTCCACTAAAAATTCGTAATTGCACTCCTTATTCAATTTCGAAATTCATCCATTAAATCTTATTTAACTGCCCATGTTAAGATTCAGATATTAATCAATTAAATTAAATTAAATTAAATTACTGACAATTTAATTTATTGATTATTTCCTTTAGACTTGCGCTTAACTTATTTCATGTGTCGGATACAAAATTCACCGGCCGGGTTTACACATGAAAACTTATAAGATTTCATAAAGATGTATCATCAATCTCTAAACCGAGACATGGATTCCATCAACTAACTATTACTTCGCCAATGTACATTATTATTATCCAATTTACCAGGTATATTGACCCACGAAAGAATCTCGTCCTTCAATAAATCAAAACAATAATAATATACACAGCTAATAATAACTATATCAAGATTAAGAGTATAAGTACATTTAATGGCTAGAGAGTTTATTTTATTAATTCAATATAAAATACTTATCTCTACTTGGTCCATTCAATACATACAAATTGTACTAGTACAAGAAGTTGGAATTAAACCATTCCCATAATCAAGATAAATTATATCTAATCTTGTGCTACAATCATCCATGATGGTTTGTCCAATTCCATCATTAGATTGTGAACTCAAACTTTATATTTATAAGAATCGATGATTTAATCTTTCGTGTATAAGCTACACTCTATACACTAAATCATCCACTATATAAGCAAAGGACACAGACTAATATATGATCTATCTAAAACTTTATTAAAACTGATTATATAATTATTTCATAATAAATACTATATCTAAACCAAACTCATGGTTAATAGTATATATCCCAACAATCTCCCACTTAGACTTTTAACCATGACAATTGTTAGAATATACTATGTCTAAACGCATGGTTACTAGTATATGCCCCAACAATCTCTCACTTAGACTGATAACCATGCATCTACAACTTTCTCAAGCATTCTTTTACATGACTATTAAGAGTCTTCACCAAAAGAACCTTGCCAAGTTATTTCTGATGTAATATTTGTCCAGTAGTGCTTTGTCGTAACTTTCTAGTTTGGTATTAAACTCTTGAGGGATCCTGTTACGAAACTATCCCAAGAGTGTAAACCAACTATGATTTTCCTTAGTATTCTCCCACTACGACTAAGTACTACAGTATTGAAATATTAGCTACTTCTTACTATAGCGTCCACTGTTCAAACATTACTCCCACTCGACAAAAGCATATTCTGTCTATTAACGTTCTCCCACTACTTCCGACGTGTGGGTTTTGATGTTCTTGAACATCTAGTTATTTCTTTGCCTAGTTCCTGTAAAAATAGTTTACTTCTAAGAACATGATTTATTGAGCAGTCCTTATCTAGAAAATGCATTTGTTTTAACATTTGCCTTATTTTATTTAGGTCAATAAAATAAACCTCCATTCGTTTTTTTTAATATTCAATAAACATGCACCTATACATTCTTAGTTCCAACTTACATATCCGCTTTCCCTTTAAGCATATGTGCTAGACAATCCTATATCTGAACATGCCACAGCTGAGCTTACATTCAGTCTATATTTCTATAGATGTCACAGGTACTAACTTAGAAGGAACTAAATTCAGAATGTAATTTGCAGTTTCTAGGAAATATTTCAAAAACGAATAAGGCAAATCTGAATAACACTTCATTAATCTATCCATGTCCAAAAGAGACTTATTTCTTCTTTCTACTACACCACTCTATTATGGAGTTTACAGTGTAGACAATTGAGATGTAATCCTTTATTCTGATAAGTAATAAAAGAACTCTTTAGAGAGGTGCTCGCCACTACGTTCAAATTGCAGTAACTTAATATATTTCCTTGGTGCTTCTCCTTTTCAAGTCTTTAAAACCTTGAATTACTTAAATCATTAAGACTTACGGTGCATCAAATAAATATATTAATCTTTTGAGTATTCATTTATGAACGTCACAAAATACTCAAAACTATCTCTTACGAGTATGTTTATTTAACCATACAAATCAAAAGGGACTCATTCTAGCTTATCACTAACTTTATTCCTTTTGAAGAGAAACATTTTTTAGTTAAATTTTCTTCCAAACAGGATCGACAAGTTGGTAGTGCCTCTACTTTCAATGAACATTAAGGTCCATCCTTGACCAACTTGAAATCCTATCCAGATTAATATGACTTAGACAAAAGTGCATAGATAAGTTTTACTCAATTTTGAAGAACACATTCTCTTATGAGGTAGACTAATATTATTCTGTTTAGGAGAAACATTAATATACAATAACAAGGTCATGCATTCATGTACCACAAGAGATAAAATGTTTATCAAGCTCAATAACTCAAGAGTTATTTCAAAAATAAAACAAATATCCATCTCTTATTTTGCCCAGAAACCAGAATTAAATTCCTTCTAACAAAAGGTACATATATTGCATCCTTTAAATTAATATCTTATCACTATTAAAATTTTTTTTAACAAGTAATACGACAAAGTGCATGAAGTCATTGTGGAGTTGAGACACAATATTAAATAGATCATAATAGGTCAAAATATTGAATAATAAAATTCGGACTGCATTCAATGTATGTATACATACATGCATCTTGAAAAACAAATTTCGATGGGAAAATAATCATTCATGCAAAGTATATTATATAATACAAAAATTATACAATCCAGAAAGAAATAGAACCAGCTCAGATATGAAGAGCATACTGTTATTTTCAGACAATTATATTTAACCATTTAATACTAAAATTTAAAAATACACTACACATATATGTATTCATGCATATTGAATAGATAATTTCAATGGGAAAAGAATTACTCATGCAACATACATATATAATGCCAGATTATTCAGTCAAATAAATTAAAACAGATCCAATTCAGATGGAGAGTGTACTGTTAATTTAAGCCAAGTGAACATTAAAATTAATAGCTCTAATTCCATTAATCCAACATGTATACTCAGATGGAGAGTAAATACATGATTTTAATTACTAGTATTTTACCTCGTGAGCTTACAATAAATTTATCTGATATGGAGGAAGACCTAAGGTCAACGTATAAATTTATTACTCACTTGAAATTAATTGTGGAAGATCATAGAAACATATTTCTATCACCACTTAATCATGATTGCAGTTTAATTACAAAATTGATTCAACCTTTAAACTCAGATAGAGAGTCAATACAGGTTTATCAATAACTAGTAACTTTATCCAGAGAGTTCATAATACATTTATCTAATATGGAGGAAGACCTAAAGTCAATGCGTAAATTTATTATCCCACTATAAATAAAAAATGAAGACCATAGGGATTAATTCCTATCACCACTTGATCACAAGCACGAAATTTTATCTAAGGATTAAGTTTCATAATTCAAAATAAATGCTCAAACCTATCCAAACAGTCTTAAAACGCTGAAATTAACGTTTTTCACTGCATATCAGTGAGTTTTGATCACTGGGTTATTTTTGACAAACCAACCATATTTCAGATCAATCAAAGACAGTTAAAATCATAATCTCCAAAACTGCGACCAAATTTGGAAAATCGCCATTTTAAGCATTAAGAATTTATAATATGACCTACATTCCTATCATATACCAACTCATGTCAAATCAACATGTGTTATTATGTTCCAGATTAGACAAAAATAAAATGATAGAAAGAATGACTTTTCATATGTAAATCACATTTTAATCCGCTAGATCTCCAAAATAATTCATCTAAACGATCACGAATCATCAAAATACGATGTGATTCACTGCATAGCAGTTAGTTCTTCTCAGCTGATTGTTTTCGATGATCATACCAAATTTCAAGTCATTCGAAGATCGTAAACTTCACGATCGCCAAAAAACTAGACCAATTCGAATAAATTATTTTTTGGCATATTTAGGATTAAATCCATGTGATTTGCATTCTTTCTATATATCATATCAACTTAAATCATCATGTCATCATGTTCCAGATTTAACACAAATACAGCCGATATATAAAGAATAATTTTTCATATTTATATTCAATTTAATAAACTGCTTGAAAACCCATCAAAATGACCTCAAAATGCCGAAAAACAGCATGATTGAATGCATAACAGTGAGTTTTTCTCATTAGATCGTTTTCGATAAACTTCCCAAGTTTCAGGACAATCGGAGTTCGTCAAATTCATGACCACCAACCTTAACCAAACTCGGATAATGACCGTTTTAAAGCATTTTCATGAATTAAAATAAATATGAAATTGATTTCCATTATCCTTATAATTATACTATGATCTCAAGGCATATATTATGTTCTACCTATTTCTAGGATACATAATATCTCCTTTTGCATATTATCCTTTTATTAAACACACAAGAGCCTAAGATATCATATTTTCTCCTGTTTGGCGAAAACCCCAATATCTATTCTCATGGATGGAGTTTGTCTCACTAGTACCCAAAGATAAAAATCTTTTCTAGTTAAAAACCTCCACCACTAATGCAGATTTATCAAGGATAATTTTCACTTGGTACATTAAGCAGATTTTAATGACTCTAATAAATAGACCATTTTATGGATTCTACTTATTAATCATAATGCTCAATCCATGAATAGAAATAATTTCATATATACAATTTATTAAGAATTTTTCATGAGTTCAAATAAACAAATCACTTTAGCCGTAACTATTTATTACTCATAAGATTCTCAATTTACAAGTGAATATACATGTAGCTCATAAAATTATTACCATAGCTTAAAAGCCATATCAATAATATAAAACTATACAAAATACCGTCATATTTCACTTAATTACAACCTCCAACCAGAGAACAAAAGTCTTCGTTGAAAATCCAAGACTAGTAATCACGTAGGGCATGAAGACATAAACTAAAATTTGAGAAGTTTTTTATGCACAAATATGCCAAACGTACCAATCATTAGTCATCCAGGATATCAAACAAATGATTTCACTTTCTTACAAAATAATTATATCATGACACAATATCAAGTATACCTTGTAAGACCTAGTCAATAAAATCCTACAACTCTATTATTGAATTTAATACAACAACACGTCTATTTACTAATAGCCAATGTGTAAACCCATTATATCACTAGTATTTAATTATGGAGACCATGGGGAGTCACCCCACCACTATTAAATTAAAAACAAACTAAAATTATTAAGAAATAATTTTCAGAAAATAGAAAAACGTCCAAAACACAATCCAAACAACCTCAAAACGCAGATAAAAACCATGATTCACTGCTAAAGCACTAAGCTTTTTCTCACCACTTCTTTTGAGATGAACCCACCAAATTTCGGCTCAATCGGAGTCCGTCAAGTTTGTTGACCTTCGAAAACACCGACAATTCGGTCAAAATCAGGTTTTGCTTTTTTTTTTTCTTTCTCGGGTTTACCCAAAAAAGTCAGATCATCCCAATCAAATATCAATAAAAAACAGATATCTCATGATTACAAGAGTAATCCAAAATTTTATGTACAGTTAATTCACAAAATAATAGTGTAGTTTTTTTTAGAAAATAACATATACATGTAATTCAAAAACACACATAAACACGATATTCTTGTTTCGTGAAAAACCTAGTAATCTAATTAGATATGAGCGGACTCTGATACCAATTGATGGATTATTATACATAGCGGAAGCAATCTCAGTATCAAAATCACATGTAATCTAGACAACTAGCATAAACAGGATTTCACGAATTACCTCTTGAAGCATGAACAAAGCTCCTCTATTACGTGAGCCTCCAATTCTACAACAACTCAATCAAATCTCAATCACCAGCACGATCACGATCTCCGAACATTCCACGGTCTTCTACTGTGTTACCCAAATAATATCCGAAAAATAGCAATTTTGTATGGACGATATTTCTAGGAAAAGAGGCTGAAATTCGGCCACCTTGTTCTCCCCCCTCTAGGTGAAAAACCTTATGTATTTATAGCACAACTTTTAGGGGTTAAAACCCTTTTCCAAAACCTGCTACGATTTTCTTTCCACCAGAAAAAGGATTTCTTTAATTTCTATTATTTAGGCACAGTAGGGACCACATAATTTAATTAATAAGACTTCCAATTATGGAATTAATTTCTAATTTTTGAAATTAATATCCACCAAAATTAATTATAAATTATTCCACTAAAAATTGATAATTGCACTCCTTATTCAATTTCGAAATTCATCCATTAAACCTTATGTTACTCCCAATGTTAAGGTTCAGATACTAATCAATTAAATTAAATTACTGACGATTTAATTTATTGATTATTTTCTTTAAATTTCCTTTAACTTGTTTTATGTGTCGGATACAAAATCCATCGACCGGGGTTACACATAAAAACTTATAAGCTTTCATAAAGGTGTATCATCAATCTCTAAACCGAGACATGTATTCTATCAACTAACTGTTACTTCGCCAATGTACATTATTATTATCCAATTTACTAGGCATATTGACTCACGAAAGAATCTCGTCTTTTAATAAATCAAAACAATAATAATATACACAACTTAATTATATCAAGATCAAGAGTATAAGTACATTTAATGGCTAGAGAGTTTATTTTATTAAGTCAGTATAAAATACTTATCTCTACTTGGTCCGTTCAATACATAAAAATTGTAGTAGCACAAGAAGTTGGAATTAAACCATTCCCATAATCAAAATAAATTATATTTAATCTTGTGCTACAATCATCCGTGATGGTTTGTCCAATTCTATCATTAGATTGTGAACTCAAACTTTATACTTATAAGAACAGATGATTTAATCTTCCGTGTATAAGCTAAACTCTATACACTAAATTACCTACTATATGAGCAAAGGACACAGACTAATATCTGAAGAACTTAAAACTTTATTAAAACGGAATATACAATTATTTGATAATAAATACTATATCTAAACCAAATTTATTAACTATATATCCCAAAAGACTATGATAGAAAAACGGCATGGAGTTTATTGATACGACCAGAGGCGCTAGTGAGCCGAATATATCAAGCTCGATACTTCCCTACAGGAGATTTGCTTTCAGCAATAGTGTGAAATAACCCCAGTTATGTTTGGGGCTCATTATGCGCGGGGTTATAGGTCTTACAAGGGGCTGTGTGAGGCGTATAGGAGATGGACATACAACAAAAATATTCCACACTCCATGGCTACCATCCGAGCAACTGCAAGTTATTCACAGTGTGCCATAATGGGATAGAAGAGATGGTCGTTGTCAGAGTTAATATGTGAGGAGACTCGAACTTGGAGCGAAGTGAAGCTTGAGACAATGTTTAATGCACAGGAGATTTCTAATACAAAAAATACCACTAAGCTCGAATTCACAGCCGGATACAGTCTGTGGAGGCAAGCCGGACATGAAATTGAGGCAAGTCGCCAATGACTTTGGCAATCATTGTGGCAGCTGCGAACCCCACCAAATTTAAAAAAAACTTTATGTGGAGAACGATGAACAACGTGCTCCCAACATGTGAGAACTTGACCAGACGACATGTGATGAATAATGCAACTTGTCCATTGTGCTGGCAGCACCCTGAAACCATCGAGCACTGCCTCCTTAATTGCACCATGGCAAAGGCGTGCTGGCTGCAATCTCACGTGGGATGGACAGAAACAATATTGAATATGGAGCAGTGGTTTAACAAGCTTAATCATACGTTGAACAAGATTGAGATTTAACAAGCAATCATGATATGCTGGGAGATTTGGAACTATAGAAATTGTGTAATCTGGAACCAAAGAACGAGTACGGTAGATCGCATTACTAGATAACGCTATTAATTTCATCAATGAATGGTGCCAATTACGCACACCATATGGTTCACATGGGCAGGATAACGAGGAGAATCGAAAGTAGAAACCCCTAGATGATTTGTCCCTCAAGTGCAATATTGATGCATCCTTCAACCTTGCAACTGGTGAAGCTGCTCCGGGATGGTTGTTCGGGATAGGAACAGTGAGTTTTTGAGAGGTAGATCAACGTATATAGGGGTAACATTTACTCCAATGATGGCAGAGGCGTTGGTGGTAAAGGAAGCTCATTCCCATCCTTATATAAAGGAGGAAGACAATTGTAAAAAGGGCATCAACTAATGAACAATATACGAAAAGCTACAGTTTATTTTGCTTATTTTCTTATTCTATCTGCTTCATATTTTATCTTGGAGGGTTCTGCCACAGTAAAGCCACTCAACATTGGTGGTTTGGTTTCTTTCTTATTTACTGAATTTAGTTTCTATTTTCATTCATTTTTTGTTTGTATCAAATTAAATCACGTATTCTTAAAATTACGTACAATTTAATTGTTATAATTAAGTAGCTAAGGGTAAACTATATATATATATATATTTTTTTTTTGTTAATTAAATTTAATGGCTTAAGGCCTTTTAGTAAAGCTTGGCTTTATGTCACAATATGGATTAAGCCGCCACTAGTAACTAAAATGATGTATTAGTTACAAGAAGACTTGTAGGAAGGCCAGAAGATAGAATTTGTAGTTTAGCATGACAAGTGTTAAGAAGCTTTTCGGGAAAACGTCCCATTATATTCTTAACGTATACAGTTTTTTTAATATTTATCCTCCATTTAGCTTTTGGTTCATGAAAGCCTTAACAATTACCTTTCATCTCAAATTATTTAGCTGATAAGGAGGAAGCCACCTAGGAATATATCTGGACACTTTCATCTGTTCAAAAGTATAATTAGACCTTTTTACTCGTACAATAGCATATTGCAAAAGGTATAGATAAATCATTGTAATAGTTTAGGGATAAAGTTTGATAGTTCACGTGACTTCATTGTAATAGTTTAGGGATAAAGTTTGATAGTTCACGTGACTCCACCGTAGGCGAGTTAGACAACCGTTAGAAGGAGGAACAAATAGGAAAAAAGAGGATAACGGTGCAAACTTTCATAAACCAAAAAGTAAACTGACGACTAAGCCATGACGTTTGCGCTCTTTTTTTTTTTTAATTTTATTGAAACAACCATCATCTAACTATTCAAATCAAACTGTAAAGTATCTACAATAAGGGATGGAGGGCTAGCATTCCACTCTATCGAGCCTGACATAGAATCAGCCACTCGTGCGAATGCATGAGTAACTTGATTCGCAGACCTTCGAACCACAAACAAAGACAAAAATTGAAAATCTTTTAAAAGGTTTTTGCAATAAAAAATCACTTAAGATAAATACGAGTAAATATCTTCGGCCTTTTTCGATGCATTCTTCACAAGTAGACTATTCATCTCGAACTCTATCTTGGTGTCTTCGTAGTGAACCTTCAACCAAAATTTATTTTCCATTAATACATAGTTGGGGTTACATATGACCCTCCGGCTATATAATTAGATTTTTCCTTATTGACTAAAATATTTATGGAACTAATCTATATCTATATTATATAGAAGGAAGGTAGTGAAGGATGATGTTAAGTCAAGTGGCATGTTGAGAATGTCATGACCCGAAATTCCAACCACGGGGCTGTGATGTCACCTAACATCCACTTGCTAGGCAAGCCAACATTAGCTAAAGAGTTAACTAGATTTTAACAGTTTAAAAGCAAAATATTAATAATTAATAACTGATAAACTCTTAAATATATGAAACAGAAACGTAAGTAACACAAACTATGCTAATCCCAGAAATCCGTAGTCACAACTACATGAGCGACTAGAATACTACAAATATAGTCTGAAATGAAATACAACTGTCTGAAATAAGATAAACACTAAAACAAGATAGAAGGGGACTTTAGGGACTGCAAACTCCATGCATCTCTACCTCAAGTCCCCTGAATAAGTCGGACTCGAGATATTTTCGCTATGCGCCGTTAGGACCACCACCGGGATCTGCACAAGAAGTGCAGAAGTGTAGCATGTGTACAACCGACCCCATGTACTTTGTAAGTGTCGAGCCTAATCTCGATGAAGTAGTGACGAGGGTATGATAAGACACTCACTATAAACCTGTACGAATAATAATGAAAGACAACAAAAGTATAGAGAAAAGCAAATAACTCATGAGAGCTGGACCCGAAGGTCGACTAACAAGGGGCCCCAGAATAACATCGTCTCATAACCTCACATCACAGTACGGAAATAGAGCACCACAGGTACAAACAGTTACAACACATCATACCCCGTTGCGGCGCGCATCCTGGCCCTTATATCATTTCAATATCTATTGCGGCGTGCAACCCGATCCTAATATCATATCAATCTCTGTTGCAGTGTGTAACCTGTTTCCATTATCAATTCATTTAATACTGTTGCAGGCATGCAGCCCGTTCCTAATATCAACTTATTAACATGAACAACTCACAACCAAATTACGTAGTCTCTGCACAAGAAGGAACTAAAGCGCATAGAATATCAAGGATCTACCAGTACAAACAGAGAATTACCAATACCTCATATTCAAAACCCTCGACAATTCAATTATACATGAATAGCTAAAGGACTCACACAATCGGATACAACATAATTAGGTGCAACAAGTAATGTAAAAATAATGAAGGCAAGTAAAGATATGAGCCAATGAAGATATACAATTAATACATATAGGAACATATAGCGGGTAAGCAGATATTAAGAGAGAAATGAATAAATAGAAATAGGTAATAACTAAATAACATATAGAAAATAATGCATGAATAACAAGTAAGTACATGTAGCACTCAAAGTACGTAACGAGATATAACATGGAATAAATGGCGACATAAAGGTAAATAGCCCACCCACATACTTTACCCATGACAACGCATATATACTCGTCACCACGCATGTACGTCGTCCCCACACATAGTTCACCGAATAAATAGACCAAACAAGTCCTAATTCCCTCAAGTTAAAGTTAAACACGACACGTACCTCTTTCGAGCTAGCCTTCAAACCAACTGAATCAAGTCAATTATCAATGATGCAATCCAATATAAACTTTAGAAACTACCCACGAATAAAAAAAGTTCAATCTTTGGCTAAATTAAAAGTCATAAAAGTCAATCCGGGGCTCGCTTGGTCAAAATCCGAGATTCGGACCAAATCTCGATTACCTATTTATCGCCGATTCTGGTTATGTGATTTATTTCGAAATCCAACCTCAATTTGAAAACTAAATCTCAATTTTATAAAATCCCTAAATTCTACCCAAAAATCTCGAATTTCTACCTTGAAATTCATATATTTGAATTTAGAATTCATGAAAGTTAATTGAAATTGATTGAAAACTAGTTAAAGTTGCTTACCAATGAATTTGGGAAGAAAAAACTCTCAAGAAATCGCCTCTATGGAGTCTAGGGTTGAAAAATAGTGTAAAGTGACCGAAGTCTTGACTTTCCCATCTTTTACCCAACTGCAGGTATCGCTATTGCAAGTACTTGCGCAATTGCAACAATCGCAAATTCGAAACACTGGTCGCAAATGCGAACAGTGGCCCCAGCATGCATAAGTCACAAATGCGACAAAAACATTGCATTTGCGAGGCCCCCTTCTATTGCGTATACGGTCAAAGGTTCACATTTACGAACCTGCCTATTCTATTTCCCAGTCGCAAAAGCAACGCATCGTAAAAGTGATACACAGCTATCCGCAATTGCAAATATTTGTCCGCAAATGTGAAGATTGCCCTACCCAGCCCATTATTGCAAATGCGAGCTCGACTTTGCAAAAGCGGATTTCACATTTTCTAACAGGTCTTCGCAAATGCTAGACCTGCAGTTCAACACCAGTAACCGAACCACACCAGCTATTTCGAATCAATCCACAATGCCTCTGAAACTCACCTGAGCCCCTCGGGCACCAAATCGAACATGCACACAAGTGTAATAATACATACAAACTTGCTCGCTACCTCAAATAATCAAAATAACATCAAATAACAGTAATCAATCCTCAAAATCAAGATTTCAACTTGAAAACCCATTTTCATAATCTTTCACGCAATGCGCCAAAATGCTCTCGGGTCACCCTGGGCCCCAACCAAACGAGCGTACAAGTCCAAAAATATAATACGAACCTACCAGAATCGTCAAAATACCTATCCGAGGCCGTTTACAAAAAATGTTGACCGTGGTCAACTCTTGCCTTATTTTAAGTCAAAAATCACATTTTCTTCAGATTGTTACATAAAAACTTTCTGAAAAATGATATCGACTATGCATGCAAACCAATAAATATCAACTAAATTATGGGAGGTCTCGAAACACAAAAACTAGGGCTAGTTCTCAAAACGACCTATGGGTCGTCACATTCTCCACCTCTAAAAGAAGTGTTTGTCCTCGAACGGACATAGAAAAGTACCTAGACTGTAAAAAGGTGGGGGTATCTACCCCGTATGTCAGACTCGGAATCCTACATAGCCTCCTCAATCGGCTGACCTCTACATTGCACTTTCATAGAAGGAAAACTCTTGGATCTCAACTTTCGAACCTGTCAGTCTAGAATAGCAACCGGTTCTTCCTTATAGGCCAAATTTTCATCAAGCTGCACTGTGCTGAAGTCCAAAACATGTGATCTATCTTCATGGTACTTCCGAAGCATAGAAACATAAAATACTGGATGTACCCCTGCTAGCCTAGGAGGCAATGCAAGCCTATAATCAACCTCCCCAACTCTCTTCAAAATCTTGAATGGTCCAATAAACCTCAGGGTCAACTTTTCCTTCTTCCCAAACCGCATCACACCCTTATAGGAGACACTCGGAGAAGAACCTACTCACCTTCCATGTAAGCCACATCTTGAACCTTTCGGTTCGCATAACTTTTCTGCCTGCACTGAGCTATACGAAGTCGTTCCTGAATCACCTTAACCTTTTTCATAATGTCACGAACCAAATCAGTACCCAACAATCTGGCTTCTATGGGCTCAACCAACCAATCGGCGAACGACATCGTCTCCAATATAAGGGCTCGTACGGAGCTATCTGGATGCTCGACTAATAGTTGTTATTGTAGGAGAACTCCACTAGAGGTAAGAACTGGTACCACTGACCCTAGAAATCCATAGAGGATGCCCACAACATATCCTCCAATATCTGAATAGTGCTCTCGGACTGTCCGTCGGTATGAAGATGAAACGTGGTACTCAGCTCGACCCGCGTGCCCGATTCATGCTGCTCGGCTCTCCAAAAATGAGAGGTGAACTGCGTGCCTAGGCCAAAAATGATAGAAATGGACATGCTATGCATGTGGATAATATCCCGAATGTAAATTTGAGCCAACCCCTCTGAAGAATAGGAAGTCATCACTGGAATGAAGTGTGCGGACTTTGTCAACCCGTCCATAACACCCAGACTGCATCATATTCTCTCAAGGTACGTGGTAAGCCTACCTCAAAATCCATAGTGATGTGCTCCCACTTCCACTCCAATATCTTCAATTTCTGAGTCAACCCACTACAAGTTTCTGATGCTCGTACTGCACCTGTTGACAATTCAAACACCAAGAGACATAAGCAACAATATCTTTATTCATTCTCCGCCACCAATAGTGGGCTTTCAAGTCATAATACATCTTCATGACACCTGGGTAAATGAAATAGCATGAACTGTGAGCCTCCTCAAGGATCAACTCCCTCAACCCATCAACATCTGGAACACAAACCGGCTTTGAAGCCGCAATACACCATCATCTCTAATCACAACCTCCTTAGTACCACCCCGTTGCACAGTGTCTTTCAATACCAACAAGTGAGGATCATCAAACTAGTGAGCCTTGATACGCTCCAAAAATGATGACTCTGCCACAACACAAGAAAAAACCCGGCTAGGCTCCAAAATATCCAACCTCACGAACTTATTGTCCAAAGCCTGAACATCCATGGCTAGTGGCCTCTCTCCTATCAGTAATTATGCCAAATTTGCCATGCTCTCAGCCTTCCTACTCAATGCATCAACCACTATACTGGGGTGTTCGTCGGTCAGTACGGTACGATATTTACACATTTTGGTTCCGTATTTTCGGTATTCGATTTCTTAAAATCCTATACCAATACCGTACCTAATTAAATTCGGTATGGTTTGATTTTTCTCCTTTCGATTTTGGTTTATTCGGTTCGGTAACTTCGGTGTATTCGGTTTGGACACTAACTAGTACATAGAGCCATAGACTCTAATATTGTTAATTAAAGTACTCAAAAATACAAAAGTGAAAATGTATGTAGATAAAAGTTTTGTCCAAAACCAACAAATATCGACCCATAGAGAGAAAACTGTACGTAAAAGAATAAATTTGATCATTAGAAATGTCTTGTTACTTGTTTAGAGTTAAGTGATGAACTTAGAGAATAAAGAAAAGTAAAATTTTAGATTTTTTTATATTTATGTTATAATTGATAATATGTGTTTTGTGTAATATAATATATATTTCAGTACAGTATCGTTCTTTCAGTATTTTATTTTAAACGATCAAATAGCATACCTAATGCCAATTTTTTTAAAAAGTAAACCAAATACCATACCAAATACACAAATACCGAATACCAAATACCAAAATTTTCGATTTCGGTACGATAATTCGGTATTTACCAAATTATGCACAACCCTAGTATAGACCTCACATAGAACGCCACATAGATAATGCCTCCAAATCTTTAACGAGTGAACAATGGATGCCAACTCTAAATCATGCACGGGGTAATTCTTCTCGTGAACCTTTAACTGCCGAGACGCGTAGGCAATCACCCTATCGTCCTATATCAATACCGCACCAAGTCCAATACGCGATGAATCACAATACGCGGTGTACGATCTTTAACTTGTAGGCAACACCAACACTAGGGCTGTAGTCAATGTAGTCTTGAGCTTCTGAAAGTTCAACTCACACTCGTCGGACCATCTAAAAAGAGCACCCTTCTGGGTAAACTTAGTCAATAGGGCTGATATAGATGAAAACCCCTCCACGGATCGAAAATAATAACCCGCCAAACCCAAGAAGCTACGAATCTCTATAGCCGAAATAGGTCTAGGCCAGTTCTGAACTGCCTCAATCTTCTTCGGACCACCTTAATGCCTTGGGAAGATATAACATGGCCTAGAAAGGCAACCAAGTCCAACCAGAACTCACACTTTGAAAACTTGGCATATAACTGACGATCCCTCAAAGTTTAGTACGATATGAAGATGCTGCTCATGCTCCTCTCGACTGCAGGAGTAAACCAAAGTATCATCACTGAAGACGATCACAAAGGAATCTAGATAGGGCTTGAACACCCGGTTCATCAAATCCATAAAGGACGCTGGGGAATTAGTCAATCCAAATGACATCATTAAGAACTCGTGGTGGCCATACCTAGTCTGAACCATCTTAGGGATATCCGATGCCCTAATCTTCAACTGATGGTAGCCCGAACTCAAATCAATCTTTGAAAATACCTTGGCATCCTGAAGCTAATCAAGTAAGTCAGAAATCATCGTCAACGAATATTTGTTCTTGATAGCAACCTTGTTCACCTGCTTGTAGTCAATACACATCCTTATAGAGCCGTCTTTTTTCTTCACAAACAGCACCGGTGCACCCTAAGGTGAGATGTTAGGTCTAATGAATCCCTTGTCTAGCAAATCTTGCAACTGTTCTTTCAATTCTTTCAACTCAACTGGGGCTATACGATATGGTGGAATAGAAATGGGCTGAGTGACTAGAGCCAAGTCAATGCAAAATTCGATATCTCTATCGGGTGGCATGCCCGACAAGTCTTTAGGAAACACCTCTGGGAACTCATGCACAACCGGAACCAATCCATGGAAGGAACCTCCACAATAGAATCATAGATATAGGCCAAATATGCCAAACACCCCTTCCCAACCATACGCCGAGCCTTCACATCTGAAATAACCCAATTAGTGGAGTGATCAAGGTCCCTCTCCACTACAATCTAGGCAACCTTGGCATGGATAACGTCACAGTCTTGGCGTGACAGTCTAAGATAAAGTGATATGGTGAAAATCAATCCATGCCCAAGAGCACATCAAAATATATCATATCAAGTAACAGAAGGTCTAACCTAGTCTCATAATCCCCGATAGAGACTACACATGGGCGATAGACAGGATCTACTACAATAGAATCCCCAACAGGCGTAGACACATAAACAGAGCCACTCAAAGAATCACGATACCTGTCCAAATATAAGGCAAAATAGGATGACATATACAAATAAGTGGAACCCGAATAAAATAAAACTGATGCATCTCTATAGCAAACCGGAATAATACCTGTGATGACCACATCAGACGACTCTACCTCAGGTCTAGTTGGGAACGCATAGCAATGGGCTTAAGCCCCACCAATGACCTCCGCCTCTCGAACAGTCTCTAACTGGCTAGCCTCCTCTTCTAATAGCCTGACCATAACTTCGGGCTGCCCGAACCTCACCTCTAGCTGGCTGGGCGGGTGGTGGAGCAACTGGTGCTAGAATCATGGCACTAATACCCTACTGTGGCCTGCTACTCCTCAATCTAAGACAGTACCTCCTAATCTGACCTGCATCGTTGCACTCAAAGCACCTCCGCGGCTGGTGTAACTGTTGAGTTTGAGAAAATCCCTGATGAGCCAAATGACCACCGTAGTAGCTCTATAGCAGTGGTGCACTAATAGGAGCTGAAGGTGCACTGAATACAGGCTGCTCGGAATGAGACCCATACACACCGTGATCACCTGAAGAACCATGAGACACCTGCAGTGCTGACTGTACCGGCCTGGTGGGATGGCCTATGCCAAATGAACCCCTGCCTCCAGTCGAGGCACTAATGAAACTACTTAAATGACGATACATCTTCTCCGATGTCGCATCTCTACCCTGGCCACGAACCCTCTCGATTCGCCTAGCAATCTCTACAACTCGAGTAAAAGAAATATTATCCTCAGTCTCTCTGGCCATCTATAGCCTGATACCATAAGTAAGGCCATCTATAAATCTCCTCACCCTATCCCTCTCAGTAGGGATCAAAACCGATATGATTTAGATTTGAAAAACCGATATGAAGAATAGATACAATAACTATTTGATGTTTACACAAACAGAACTTAAATCCTAAAATACCATGAACAAGAGGTAGCTTGAATTTGGAATGCGAGTACGTCTTCAATGCAAGGCTTCGTCTTCCACAGCTACGCAGCTCCAAGATCTACACACAAGGTGCAGAAGCGTACTATGAGTACAACCGACTCCATGTACTCAGTAAGCATCTTGACTAACCTCGGCGAAGTAGTGATGAGGCTTAAAGTTAAAGATACTCACTTAATATGTACCAGTGCAGATAATAAGCAAGCAAAACAAGGCAAGAGATATGTCGAATAATGGCAAGAGCACTAATTCGAGAGCTATGGAGCTGTTAACGGACGTGGCAACAAGTCATAACCTCAAACCCATTTCTACGAATGAAACAATAATCATGAAGTATGCGCAAGGATCATAACCAAACATCAAAAACAAACACCATTGTAGTACACAACTCGATCCCAATCTCAATTAACATTGTTGCAGCGTACAACCTGTCCCAATATCAATTAAACTCTGCTTCAACGTGCAACCCTATCCCAATATCAATCAATACTGTTGCGGTACGCAACCCAATTCCAATATCAATAATCTCATATGAAACCGGAGCAACAACAAAATGGGGGAAGAGTTCACAACGTAACACTAAGAAAACGCACACACGGTATTCAACTAGGTAATACAACTCATATAGAGTAAGATGAGCAGTGTAATATCAAAATCTAGTCTACCATATATCATGACAAGGCTTCCAAAAGCATAACACACAGCTAATCTAAAAGTTACCCAATTCGGTTAAGCAAAGAAGAGTAGAACATGAAACGAGTAAAAATGTTTATCAAGTAAGAACAGGGATCGAATGAAGGCAGTCAATATATGAAATCATGTAGCAAGTAGAAGCATGTAGCAAGAAAAGGAATTTAATAAGTGAAGGCATGTGGTGAGTAAACACATATAGTAAGTGAAGACATGTAGTAAGTGAAAGCATATAGTGAGTGAAGACATGTTGCAGGTTAAGGAATCCAACAAGTAAATTACGTGACAACTAGAGGCATGTAATAGGTATGCAAGTAAAAGCATGAATTCAAAGAAAACATGTAGCAGAAGTAAATCAATTAGAGCGTAGGTGTAAAAGTAATAGACAAGGTAAAAACATAGTTATAACAGTAACAGGCCAAAGGGAAAACATAGAGGTAACTACATAAGGAACTCAAACGGAAGGTATCATACAAGATATCAAACATTAATAGAAACCAAAGTAAAGAGCACGAAAGTGCTTAACGAAAATCATAACAGAAATCCAACATCCTTTCTTTTCGCACAGTAACAACCAAAATCCAAATTCATTTCAAGCCGCACGAAAATACTCATCGTGCCAACATTATATCAACCGCACAGAAATACCCATCGTGTCAAACATATCCCTAAAGCCCCAAACACCATCTCTTATTACAAATAAAGAAGCTCAAGTAACATGACAATAACAGCTATAGATATAGGTTCCTGATACTACAATCAAGTTAAGTATGCAAATGAATCATGAAAACAACACACTAATTTCATTCAAAGATGTCATATATTCTAACATGATTTCTAACATAGATAATTGAGTTTAGTCATCGAATTAAATGAAGCATATGTTAAAGGATCATCAAGTTCAACAAAGGCATAAAGAAGCATATAATTACTCTCTCGCGAGCATGGGAACCCTGACACATGCATATACGCTCGTCAGCTCGTCTGTGCAACACCTCTCCCCCCGCCCCCCATGTAGCAAACAACATCAATTAGTAGGAAAAATTCCCCCAACAAAGCTAGGCAAGACACTTACCTCATTCCTAAATTCAATCAACTATCAACCACGACTTTTCCTTTAAAACGAGGCTCCAGACCAATCGAATCTAGCCAAATATTGTTCCAACAATTCAAAACAAGCTTTAGAAACTACCCACAATTGAAAAAGGTTCAATCTTTAACTAAATTGAAAAATTCAACAAAAGGTCAACCTGAGCCCACGTGGTCGAAATCTGAGATTCAGACCAAATCGCGATTACCCATTCACCCCTGAGCCTGGATATGTGATTTGTTTCAAAATACGACCTTTCGAGGTCTAGATCTCAAATTTATCAAATTTCTAAATTCTACCCAAAACCCCTAATTCCTACTTTGAAATTCCAAGAGTTGATGTTAAACTTCATGAAAAAGTCGTTGAAATTGACTTAAAACTAGTTAAAGATGCTTACCAATGGATTTGGGAAGAAAATCCTCTTCAAAAATCGCCTCTATGGAGTTTAGAGTTCAAAAATGGTGTAAAATGAGTTAAGTCCTGAAATTTCCCACTTTTACCCAGCTGAAGATGTCACAAATGTGAACTCTTGTTCGCAATTGCGACCATCGCAAAAGCGAACCACTGATCGCAAATGGGATCAGTGTCCCAACAATGCAATAGTTGCAAATGTGACATTGCTTTCGCATATGTGAAGTCCTCTGTTTGCAATTACGGATACAGGCTTCGCAAGAGCGAATTAGTCAAGAATTCCTCAGGGTCGCAAATGCGACCCCTCTTTCGCAAAAGCAATAAGCCCACCAATTGAATGCCATATTTTCTTTGAAAATGCATAGTCCTCAGTCCCTTTGCGAGCATGTCTTCACATTTGCGAGACTTGCAGACCAACTGTACCAGATTTTGCTTGAGCAGTTCATTTCCTTCCAAAACACATTCAAAACTCACTCGAGCCCCATCGATCTCCAATTCGAACATGCACACAAGTGTAATAACATCATATAATCTCGCTCACTCACTCAAATCACAAAAATAACATCAAACAATAAGAATTGATCATCAAAGCTCAAGGATTTTCAAGTTTAAAACTCATTTTCCAACTTTTCGCATAATAAGACGAAACGGCCTCGGGTCACCCGGGACTCGAACTAAGCATACGTACAAGTCCAAAATCATCATCCGAGGTCGTTTACCAAAAACACTTGACCGTGGTTAACACTAGTAATATTTAAAGTAAAAAGTCATATTTTCTTTGAAAATTCATGTTTAAATTTTTTGAAAATCGACACGGACCACACAAGCAAGTCATTAATCATCAAATAGAGCTATGAAAATTCTCAGAACACATAAAGGAAAGCTAGTACTCAAACAATCGATTGGGTCGTTACATTCTCCCCCACTTAAACATACGTTCATCCTCAAACGTGCCCATAGTCTCTCACAAGTCGTCAAGTAGTTGAATTATCTCATCATACCCATACCCATGAGTGATCCCGGGCCACCTCATTCCATCTAAGTCCATGAACATAACCCAGGATGAAGATTCGTCCTTCGACCTTAGCCCGCACTGGGCGTGGATCCAAATTCCAACATCCGGAACCTCCTATAATATCCGATCCTTGTATGCACACACTGTATCAATCTCAACAAGCTGCATTAAGCCTTCAATACACCAAGGTCAAACCACACGATGTGCCACATAACTCATGTACCCACAACAATAGCTTATGACCACAATAGCTGCTCATTACCAAATTTGGTAGCGGTATATACTTCATATCAAATGAAACCTCATTTTGGGACCTTTGTAACGCTGCTAATGATAAAGGAAACATACAAAAAATAGTAACCAACAACGATATCAATAAGTAGAGGAGCTCACTTGTCCGACGAGGACCATTGCCAAATTTTGTGCGGAAATATGGTATTGCTCTGAAACATTCCTTTTCCCCATATGATAGTGCCGAACCCAGGTCCAAAAACCTCGTCTCACCCAATATAAGTAGCCCAATCGACAAATCACACCAAAAGCCACATGGAACCTCACATAACGCAGTCCGTACACCAAACAAGCAATAATTCAGATATATTCAGAAATTAAAAAAAACAATAAGGTACGAGGACTATCCAACAAGTAAAACTGATATAACAACAAAGCATAGTTTCATGAACTCATCCCACAAAAGGGAAAAACAAAACACACGATATAAACATAAGGAAGGGTATCCTACATACTCCATAGCAGCACGCAACTTGATCCCAAATATATCAATCCACATAAGGATACCTAAAGAGCTATAGTGTTCGTGCTCACTAAGCACATGTGCATTAACATCAAACACAATAAAGTGCACAAATATAACTGTGGGGAGGTGAATAGGCATAAAACAATACGGAGAAAGGGCAAGCACAACTAGGGTGCAATAAACAAATCAACATCACAAGAGCCACCCTTGCTCATATATTGCCACAAGGCCAAAACGAATTCACAACATGCATGCGAATAATCAAGTAGCCTCATAGCCCGTCGTAGCATAAGCGAAAAGCACATAACATAGACTAATGTACGAACAACATCCATTCTGCCCTATGATATACCCACGATAACAGTCTCGTAAAAGTAAGCAAATTCGATCCGATATAGAATACACATTCTCATTAGGCTTACAAATAGCCCCCAAACCAATTCCGATCAATCCCAAATAGGAAAATAACCTTCCGAAGAACCATAGCAACCTATCCATAACACATACCCTCAGCTATCCAATTCTTAATATATCTTCACAATCTGTAAAAAAGGAATACTCTGCGTACGAGAATATTTAGTCTCTAAACCTCAAGAATAACAAAATCTCCTTATCCGATCCCAACTCCACTACTCAAATGGCTAACACATAACTTGTGCACAATCATCTCACGGATGATACCCACATAAATCTTCTGCACCACGTAGCAAAACCCGAACTCAGCAGCCCAAAACCAGGCGATCACTGTAACACTAGTCAATCATCAGCAAGTCAGAATACAATGCGCCTCCTAAAATGCACACTCTTCTCAGGTGACAACAATTAGTGCCAAAATTCTCTTAAACATCTTAATCGTCCGTGCCATCAAGGATTCATAAGCTTCCCTTCGAAACTAAACCACAACCTTATGCTCGCAACATTCAATTCCATGATAGTTCGCGAAATTACAAATATCTCATAATCAACTCTGAACCACAATCAGGACGAACACCTCATCAACCAAGAACCTTCTATTTAACTCAATCCAGGAGAACATCACCACATGAAACACATTTTCTATACCCCTAGAAGACATCAACCCCGAACCATGGCCATAACCATCGCAAATTCTTCGAAACCCATTAACACATAATCAAGTCATTAGAACTGATGTCCTCTAACTCAATCAAGTCACGCAGATTGCCAAGCCCAAAAGTAACTCAATCCAAAATGCTCACTCTAAAGGGGCCTTCTGCAAATTATGCCATGCCGAGTCCATATTGATTTAGAAGTATCGCAATTCCATACACTATCCACTATCGATCTCAAGCCTTGGCCGTACACAATTCCAAAAATCATTAAATGCCACATATGAAGCTTGAACACATCAGAACCTTTTTGATAGCCATTCACCTTGCTCTAACCTCTAATACACAACCTATATGCATTGAATAATCCGCGCTTCACCAGCACATGAATATCAAAAAAGTAGCCAAGCGATTCTATTTCCTTACACATTATATCCGCAACGAGCACCAAACCTTAATCATCCTCAAGACCTCTATATACCCGTAAGGCATATTACATCATGTTCCCAGCAAATTCCTTACCTGAAATCATCTTCGAAGACACTTCTCTAAAATCATAGCTAATCCATGAGCGTCCCGTAGTCCAGAAACTGATATGACACATGATCCTACAATTTGATCGCCGATTGCCGACTCCCCCCACTTGGCTCGAAGCCATAGAACACATCATCGGTAATTCACAGTACCATTCCTTCAGAGCTGCCCCGACCCCATAATGTTAATCAGTTGAATACTTCATAAACTCATATAACACCAGTCATCAAACACTCCAAAGGCTCTTCTGAGGGCATACTTATCCTTGTGACAGTCAAACCAAATTCCTCAAATATTCCAAAACAATAGTGTGTGCATCCACTGTATAGAAGCCTCATACGAAACACACGACCTCAGCTCTCCACGCAGGAGATAACCCTTCAGATAGACTCAAATAAACACCTTCCCATGACCCTACCATGATCACAACAACTAGGCAACAGATTGATTCTCTTGAGTCTACACTCGTCGACAAGATATAGGACTCCGCTTCATCCCACAAATGAACAACTAAAAGATCTACCAACACATCAGCATCTAAGCCTGGACAACACGTTGCAATGGTAATCAAGCATCCACAGCCCTTTGCAGCCCATCGGTAACATCACAAGCCGTTGGTGCACAATGATATTTGGTGCTCAACATCACATATGGACGAATAGGAAGAATCAAAGTCACAGGTTTCAAGCCGAGACAGGTCGCGCGATACAAAATGAAAGAAGAGAAGTTTCCTACAAGCCGTGCAGCCTCTCGAAGATAGGTATGGACGTCATCATACCAATCCACAAGACTCTACTAGACATTTGCTCATAACTCGTAGAACCTACGTGCCACGACCCAAAATCTCAACCCGTCTTGATGGCGCCTAACGCACTTGCTAGGCAAGCTGAACATAACAATAAAGAGTCAAAATAATAGAATATACAGAAATAACATAAGTTTGACTCAATATAGCAAAATACCGCTAATACATGATAATTCCCCAAGAAACTGGTAAATATAGAGTCATGAGCTCTACAACGATATGCAAGTCTGAAAACTAAATAATCATACTATCTAACTAAAACCAGCAGTACATAAGAAAAGAGACGCCAAGACTACGGGCGAGAATGCAGCTCTACCTTGTCTCTCGATACTCAGCTCAACAAGCAATTAATTCCGCTACTGATAAATGGTGCCAACACCTGGATCTGCGTAACTAAGTGCAGAGTGTAGCATGAGTACAACAAACCCAATGTACTCAGAAAGTATCATAACTAACCTCGGCGAGGTAAAAGAAGCAAGAATTATAAATGATACTTGCTATAACCTATACAGCTTCATCAATTTAACAAGTACATAACAATAGTGTGATCAAGAATAAAGCAAAGAAGGAACTATCTTTTTGTGCGTGTGTACAGTTACTCAAGTACTCTACTCAGTATATGAAACGACATACAAGGGTGATATGCAAATGAATTAGGTAAATAAACCACGGAAATTGCAAGTAAAGATGAAATGCAAATCCAGAACCAATACTGGCTAGATTTTCCCTAAACTTTCCATATCCGTACCAAACCACCGATAAGTTTTCCTCAATATCCGCATGTACACCATCAAGAGAGAAACATGAGAGGGTGACCCTAGGGGGATGGATCCATATCCACATGCATGCACGACCAATTCAACATGCTACCATCTCGGCATGGTCGAAAGCTTAATACCATAATCCGCCCGGCGTGATTACATGCATAACGATACAATTCCCCCCGGGCGTGGTCACAGGAATAACAATACAATCCGTCCAACGTGGTCATTGTCATAACAACACAATTTTCCTGACGTGGTCACAGGTATAACAACACAATCCACTTGGTGGGGTCACATGCATAACAGCACAATCCGCTAGCGTGGTCACATGCATAACAACACAATCCACCGGCGTGGTCACAGACATAACAACACAACCCGCCCGGCGTGGTCACATGCATCCTGTTCAAATCATATCACACAGAAGCAAATATATAAGAATACATGTATATGATGAACGAATAACAGATCTCATGCTCCTGGACTGGTATTAATGACATGCTAAAGTGTATGCATGTGCAAAGTGTGCTATCATAGCTCAAATCGGCGATTTCATCACATAAATAGCAATTATCCAGTTAATTCATGGAATTAGCCTCTATGTAACCTCAAACATGGCTCAATTAATTCACAATAGGGTTACGAATACGAGAAACATTATAGCTTAAAGCTTAACAATCAATTTTAGGCATATTATAGTTTAAGCACTAACCCGAACATGGATAAATACCCTAGTGCTCGCACATGGGTTCAAACCCCACACGTATGCGCACCCATAACACTTAGCCATCACAAATAATTTAGGCAACTAGTGCCTCAACCAAGTTTAGGAAAGATACTTACCTCAAGAAAGCAAAATCAACCTTCAAAACTAGATTTTCCACTAAAGTTCGCCTTCATACGACTAAATCTAACAAAAAATGACTTAATATCATCAAAAAATGCAAGAGAAACCAATTACGATTAATCAAGCTATGATCTTTACACAATTCTCCAAAAGTCAACCCCGGGCCTGCCCGATCAAAACCCGAGTCCAAGGGTAAATCTTGACTACCCATAACCCCACGAGTCTATATATGTGTTTTATACTCAAGTTCGAGTCAATTCAACTCTTAAATCCCAAATTGTTTTCCTCAAAACTTAGGCAAAAATCCCAAATTTTCTTTTTGATCTCATAAATTTGATGTTAAATCTCATATATAATCATGAATATAGTTGAAAATTCATTAAAACTATATACACAATGATTAGAGGTGAAAATCCCCTCTCCAAATCGTCTCCCACGAGTCTAGGATTCTAAAATGAGAGAAAATGAGATGAAATCCGACTTTTCAGCCTACTGTTTAGTCCCAGATGTCACAATTGAGGCACTGGTTCGCTATTGTGAAGCCTCGCAATTGCGGCTACTGATAGCCTAAGGGGAAGGTGCAAATGCAACATTGGCATCGCATTTGCGACGCCTGTCCCATCGCAAATGCGAGCCTACATGCCTAAGTACTACTTCAAAATTGCAATCCAGGCATCGGAAATGCGACACCTGAGACCTTCTGCTAAGATCGCAATTGCGAAGACCACTTGAGGATTAACACACCAGCAACCTTAAATTGGGTCCAAACCTTTCCGAAACACGTCTCACCCGAGCCCTCGGGGCTCCATAACAAACATCCACACAAGTCTAAGAACATCATAGGAATTCGCTCACGCGATCACAACACAAAAATAACGTCTAGAAATATGAATCGAATATCAAAACGCATGAATTTCAAAAGAAATTTCAGTACCTCTAGAATTGCAACCAAGCATCTGAATCCTATCAAACCAACTCCAAATGACACCAAATTTTGTAGACAAGTTCCAAATAGCCAAAAGAACTATTCCAAGTCCCAAAACCAAATTCCAAACACAATAGCTAGAAAGTCAACCTACGGTCAGACTTGGAAAAACTTCTAAACCTCAAATTGGCAACTTTTAGTAAAATAAGTCAAATCAACCTAGGTACCTCCGAATTGAATTCCAGGCATAAGCCCAAGTCCAAGATCACGATACGAACCTATCAGAGCCATCAAAATGCCGTTCTAGGTCGTTTTCATAAAAGTCAAACTTTGACCAACCTTTCAAACTTAGGCTTCTAAACCAAGAACCAAAGGGTCCAAATCAACCCAAAACCTTCCCGGAACGAAACTAACCAACCCCGAAAGTTATAAAACCACAAATACACATGTGTGAAGCATCAAAAGGGAAAACGAGGCTCAAATACACAAAACGACCATCGGGTCGTTACATTCTCCCCCTCTTAAAACAATGTTCTTCCTCGAACGTGCATAGAGACATACCTGAAGTGACAAAAAGGTGAGAATAATGACTCCACATCTCGTGCTCGGTTTCCCAGGTCGCCTCCTCTACTGGATGACCCCTCTATTGAACCTTCACTGAAGTAATATTCATTGAACTCATTTTTCGGACCTTCCTATCCAAGATGGCCACTGGCTCCTAAACATATGTCAAATCCTTGCCCAATCGGACTGAGCTGAAATCTAATACATGTGATGGATCACCATAATACTTTCAGAGTATGAAAACATGGAAAACCGAGTGAACTGTCGATAAGCTAGGTGGCAATGCAAGTCTGTAGGCAACCTTACCAACTCTCCCAAGGATCTCAAAAGGACTAATATACCTAGGGCTCAATTTTCCCTTCTTTCCAAACCTCATCATACCCTTCATGGGTGAAACCCGAAGCAAAAACCTCTCTCCCACCATAAATGCTACATCACGAGCCCTCCGATTAGCATAACTCTTCTGTCTAGACTATGTTGTACGAAGCTGATCCTGAGTAAAGTTGATTTTCTCCAACGCATCCTGAACTAAATCAGTGCCCAACAACCTAGCCTTTTTCGGCTCAAACCAGCCAACTCGAGAATGGCACCATCTCCCATATAAGGCCTCACAAGGAGCCAACTGAATACTCGATTGGTAGCTGTTTTTGTAGGCAAACTCTACAAGAGGTAAAAACTGATCCTATGAGCCCTCGAAATCTATAACACAGGCACGTAGTATATCCTCCAAGATCTGAATGGTGCGCTCGGACTGCCCATCCATCTGGGGGTGAAATGATGTACTCAACTCAACCTGCGTGCCTGACTCATGCTGCACGGCTTTCCAAAATACGATGTGAACTGCGCGCCTCGATTAGAAATGATAGAAATGAGCATGCCATGCAAGCAGATAATATCCTAGATGTAGATCTGAGCCAAGCGCTATGAAAAATAAGAAGTTACCGCCATAATGAAGTGTGCGGACTTAGTCAACCGGTCCATAATAATCCAAACTGTGTCATATTTCTTCAAGGTCTGTGGCAAGCCTATCACAAAATCCATAGTGATGCGCTCCCACTTCCACTCCGGTGTCTTCAATCTCAGCATTTAACCCTCCCGATTTCTGATGATCATACTTCACCTGTTCATCGAGAGACATAAGCAACAATATATTTCTTCATTATCCGCCACCAATAGTGTTGTTTCAAGTCATGGTACATCTTCATGACTCCTTGGTGAATAGAATATCGCGAGCTGCAAGCCTCCTCAAGTATCAAATCTCTTAACCCATCCATATTTGGAACACAAAAGCGGCCTTGAAGCCACATAACACCATTATCACTAATGGCAACCTCCTTGGCACCACCCTGCTGCACCGTGTCCTTTAACACCAACAAGTGGGGATCATCAAACTTGAGAGCCTTGATGCACTCCTACAATGATGATTGAGCCATAGCACAAGCAAGAACTCGACTAGGCTCTGAAACATCCAATCTCACAAACTGATTGGCTAAGGCCTGAACATCCATGGCTAGTGGCCTCTCTGCTACTAGTAAATATGCCAAACTACCCATACTCTCAGCCTTCCTATACAATGCATCGACCACCACACGGGCCTTCCACGGATGATATAATATGGTGATATCATAGTCTTTCAGCAACTCTAAGCATCTCCACTGCCGCAAATTAAGATCTTTTTATTGGAGCAAGTATTGGAGACTCCGATGTTTGGTATAGACCTCACAATGAACATTGTACATATAATGCCTCCTAATCTTTAATACGTGAACAATAGCTACCAACACTAAATCATGCACATGGTAATTCTTCTTATAAACCTTCAACTTTCGAGACGCATAGGAAATCACCCTAACGTCTTGCATCAATAACGTGCCAAGCCCAATACGCGACGTGTCACAATACACGATATAAGATCCCGAATCAGTAGGCAACACCAACATTGGGGTTGGAGTCAATGTAGCCTTCAGCTTCGGAAAGCTCGCCTCACACTCGTCAGACCATTTGAAAGGAGCACCCTTATGGGTCAATCTACCCAAAGGTGTATCAATGGATGAGAATCCCTCTACAAAGCGGCGATAATAACCTACCAAACCAAGAAAACTCAAAATCTCAGTAGCTGAAGACGGTTTGGCCCAACTCTGAACTGACTCAATCTTCTTCGGATCTACCTTGATCCCCTTACTAGACACACATGGCCCAAGAATGCCATTGAATCAAGTCAAAACTCACACTTGGAGAATTTAGCATATAGCTTCTTCTCCCTTAAAGTCTAGAGCACTATCATCAGATACTGCTCATGATCCTCATGGCTACGTGAGTACACCAATATGTCATCAATGAATATGATGATGAATGAATCAAGATACGGTTGGAACACACTGTTCATCAGGTGCATAAAGGCTGCTGGAGCATTGGTCAACCCAAAAGAGATCACAAGAAACTCGTAGTGACCATAGCGGGTCCTGAATGCTGTCTTCAGAATATCATAATCTCAAATCTTCTACTGATGATACCCTGACCTCAAATCAATCTTCGAAAACACTCTAGCACCCTGAACCTGGTCAAATAAGTCATCAATGCGCGGTAGTGGCTACTTGTTCTTGATTTTAACTTTGTTCAGCTGCCGGTAGTGAGTACACATCCTCATAGTAGTATCATTCTTCTTCACAATAGAATTGCCGCACCCCAAGGCGACATACTAGGCCTGATGAAGCACTTATCCAACAACTCCTGAAGTTGTTCCTTTAACACCTTCAATTTCGTCGGTGTCATGTGATACTGTGGAATAGAGATGGGCTGACTGCGCGGCACCAGATCAATAGCAAAATTAATGTCCTTGTCGGGTGGCATATCCTACAGGACTGCAGGAAAAACATCTGGGAAGTCCCTTACTACCGGCACTAACTCAACTGTAGGAGCATCAGCACCAACATTCCTCATGAAAGCAAAATATGACAAACATCCCTTCTCAATTATTCATTGAGCCTTCAAACATGAAATCACTATACTGAGAACTTAATCCAGGGAACCTCTCCACTCAACCCTAGGTAACCTCGGTACCGCAAACGTCATGGTCTTAGCGTGACAATACAGAATAGCGTGATATAGTGACAACCAATCCATGCCTAAAATCACATCAAAATAAACCATGCTAAGAAGTAAAAGATCAAGTCTCATCTCTAATCCCCCAATAATCGCCATACATGAATGATACACACGGTCCACAATAATAGAATCACCCACCGGTGTAGACACACAAACAGGCATAACTAAAGAATCACGGGGCATATCCAAATAACGAGCGGAATATGATGACACATATTAATAAGTGGAACCAGGATCAGATAATACCGAAATGTCCCTCTGGCCTATTGAAATAATATCCATGATCTCGGCATGGGAAGCAACTGCCTTTGGTCTAGATGGAAATCCATGCCAACGGGCTGGATCATCGCCTGATCGACTTCCCCCTCTAGGGCGGCCTTGAGATGTCTGAGCCCCAGCTCAAGCTAGGTGTGTGGGTGGTTTAGCTACTAGTGCTGACATCATAGGATGAGAGCTCTGCTGTGGGACCCTACTCAACAATGTGGGGAAATCTCTCTTGAGATGACTCAGGTCTCTACACTCATAACAAGCCTTCTTGTAAGGCTGCTGACCCTAATATCCCGAAAAATTGCTTGTGGAAACCTAGGCAGATGGTGCTTGGTAAGAAATTTATGCCAACAATGCATTGAATAATGACTGATCTGGGCATTCACTATAAGAACTGTGGCTACTTGAAGAACCACGGGGAAGATGGCGAGCTATTTGAACGGGTCTAGAAGAACGACCTCTGCTGTAATAGGTAGGATCCCTAGATAAGGCATTGCTGAAACCACCTAAACTACAAGGCCTCTTGGCCTCTCGCTCCTCACGCTCCTGCTTGTGAACTAGCTCTAAGCGTCTAGCAATCTAGACCACCTGGTCAAACTTAGCATCCGTCGCAACCTCTCGAGCCATACTGAAAAATAACCATAGTTGAGGTCATCAATGAACCTCCTAATCTTCTTCCTCTCAGTGGGAACCAACCATACTGCATGACGAGCCAAATCTGCGAACCTCATCTCATACCGAGTCACTGTCATTGCGTTGCTGCTCAAACTACTTACACAACTCCTTTATACGATTCTAGGGGACAAACTTCACTAAGAAGAGAACTGAGAATTCATGCCATGTAAGTGGCAGTGTGTCGGCTGGCCTGCTAACCACGTCCTGTAAGTTGCCCCAGTATGCTGAAAAGTAGTGAATGCAACTTCAGTGGTATCTAAAATACCTGCTGTGTGAAGAATCCGCTGACACCCATCCAGAAAATCCTGAGCATCATCTAACTCTGGTCTACTGAACTATGAAGGCTTAAGCCTCCCAAAACGGTCTAACCTCTTTTGCTCCTCATCACTCATAAATGGACCAAACCCGGCCCGAGCAACAGCAACTGGCTGAAATCGCAATACACCCAGCGTCTGGTGACCCTGGGCTAGCTGCTCTAGAGTATGGGCGGCAGGAGCCTAGGCACCTCCCCCAGCCCGTGAAGTGGCTAGTGCAGTTGGAACCGAAACCGCCTGAGCCAGGCTCGTGCACATAGTCAGAATCTGGGCTAAGCCCTCCAGAAGGCTAGGAATAACGATGGGCACTACTGGTGCCTGAGCTGGTCCCACCGGCTTCAACAACATCTGGCACCTGCTCCTCACCCGGAGCAACTAGTAGCTCCACAGGTGCTGCTATAGTTGTGGTACGAGCCACACCCCGACATTTATCGCAGCTCTAACTGGTGGTACTGGTGGCCGTCTGCCTGATCCATTCACAAATGTCCTCACCATCTGTGAGAGAATAGAAGAGTCAAGTTTCAAACTTTGGACATAACAAAACCTGCACGACAAGAATGCAAGAAAATGAAGTTTCCCAACAGTTCTTTAGCCTCCCCAAGATAAGTTTAGACATCTCCTTATCGATCCTTAATACTCTACTCAACTGGCTCATGACTCGTAATACCTATGAACCTAGAGTTCTGATACCAACTTGTCATGACCCAAAATCCCAACCCTTCATGATGGCTCCTAACACACTTGCTAGGCAACCAAACATAATAATAAAGATTCAAAATAACGGAATTTACATAAATAACATAAGTCTAAAACCTCAGTATAGCAAAATACCGATAATACATGATAAACCTTCCTAAAACTGGTAAATACAGAGTCATGAGCTCTACAACGGTATACAAGGCTGAAAGCTAATAACCATATTGTCTGAACTAAAGACAACAATACATAAGATAAGAGATATCAAGACTTCGGGCGAGAATGCATCTCTACCTCGTCTCATGATACTCAACTCAAGAAGCAATTCCGCTACTGATAACTGGTCCCAACACCTGGATCTGCACAATTAAGTGTAAACTGTAGCATGAGTACAATTGACCCAATGTATTCAGCAAGTATCATAACTAACCTCGACAAGGTAAAAGAAGCAAGAATTATAAGTGATACTTGCTATAACCTATACAGTTTCATCTATTTAACAAGTACAAAACAATAATGTAATCAAGTATAAACCAGATAAGGAACTATCTCTCTATGTGTATACAATTACTCAAGTAATCTACTCAGCAAATAAAATGGCATATAAGGGTGGTATGCAAATGAATCATGTAAATAACCACAACAATTGCAAGTAAAGATGAAATGCAAATCCAAAACCAACACTGGCAAAAATTTTCCTCAACCTTTTCATATTCGTACCAAACCACTGATCAGTTTTCCTTAATATCCGCGTGTACACCATCAAGAGAGAAATATGAGAGGGTGACTAGGGGGATGGATCCATATCCACATGCAAGCATGGAAAATTCAATGTGCTACTAGCTCGGCGTCGTCAAAGCTCAATATCATAATCCGCCCTACGTGGTCACGGGCATAACAATACAATCCTCTCGGCATGGTCACAAGCTCGATAGCATAATCCACCCTGCGTGGTCACGGGCATAACAATACAGTCCTCCAGGCATGGTCACAGGAATAACAACAAAATTTGCCCGGCATGGTCACAGTCATAACAACACAATTCGCCCGGCGTGGTTACAAGCATAACAACACAATCTGCTCGGCGTGGTCACATGCATAACAACACAATCCACCAAGCGTGGTTACAGGCATCCAGTCCAAATCATATCACAGAGAAGCAAATATACAAGAATACATGTATGTGATGAATGAATAATAGATCTCATGCTCCTGAACTGGTATTAATAACATGCTAAAGTGTAGGCATGTGCATAATGTGCTAACATAGCTCAAATCGGCAATTTCATCACGGAAATAGCAATTATCCAGTTCATTCAAGGAATTAGCCTCTATGTAAACTCAAACATGGCTCAATTAGTTCACAACAAAGTTACATAAATGAGAAACATTATAGCTTAAAGCTTAACAATCAATTCTAGGCATATCATAGTCTAAGCACTACCCTGAACATGGATAATACCTCAGTGCTTGCGCATGGGTTCAAACCCCACACATATGTGCACCCATAGCACTTAGCTATCACAAATAATTCAGGCAACTAGTGACTCAACCAAATTTATGTAAGCTACTTACCTAAAGCAAGCCAAATAAACCCTCAAAAATAGATTTCCCCTAGAAATTAGCCTCCGCACGGCTCAAATCTAACAAAAATGACTTAATATCATCAAACAATGCAAAATAAACAAATTATAATTAATAAAGCTATGATCTTAAAGTCAACCTTGGGCTCCCCCGGTCAAACCCGAGTCCAAGGGTAGATCTTAACTACCCATAACCCTACGAGTCTATATATGTGTTTTATTTTCAAATCCGGATCCAATTCAATTCTCAAATCCCAAATTTTCTTTTTTCAAAACTTAGACAAATATTTCCATTTCTCTTTGATTCTCATAAATTTGATGTTAAATCTCATATATAATCATGAAATATAATTGGAAATTGATTAAAACTGCTTACCCAATGATTGTAGGTGAAAATCCCCTCTCCAAATGGCCTCCTACCGAGTCTAGGATTCTAAAATGAGAAAAAAAGAAGATGAAATCCCGACTTTCCAGCCTTTTGTTCAGTTGCAGATGTCGCAATTGCGACACTGGGTATGCTTGCGAAGAAAGCCTCGCAATTGCGGCTACTGATAGCCTAAGGGGTAAATTGCAAATGCGACATTGGCTTTGCATTTGCGAAGTCTATCCCCATCACAAATGCGACATAATTATTGCAAATGCGAGCCTACCTGCCTAGGCACTTCTTCACAATTGTGACCCAGGCATCGCGAATGCAACACTTGAGACCCCCTACGGGCAGTTGCGATGCTGGTCTTCGCAGTTGCGACATCTGAGGCATCAGCTCACCAGCAACCTGAATTTGGGTCCAAACCTTTCTGGAATATGTCTGAAACCTACCCGAGCCCTCGGGGATCCAAACCAAACATCCACACAAGTCTAAAAATATCATACGAACTCACTCGCGCGATCAAAACACAAAAATAACATCTAGAATTATGAATCAGACATCAAAACATATTAATTTCAAAAGAAAAGTCAAGAACCTATAGAATTGCAACCAAGCGTTCGAATCAACTCTAAATGATACCAAATTTTGTAGACAAATTTCAAATAGCAAAACAAACCTACTCCAAGTCCTAGAAACAAATTCCGAACCTGATAGTCAAAAAGTCAACCTACTGTCAAGCTTGGAAAAACTTCTAAACCTCAAATTGCCAAACTTTTGGCAAAACAAATCAAATCAACCTAGAGACCTCCAAATTAAATTCTGGACATACGCCTAAGTCCGAAATCTCGATAGAAACCTATCAGAACCATCAAAATACTGTTTCGGGGTTCATTTTCACAAAAGTCAAACTTCGGTCAATATTTTTAACTTAGGCTTCTAAACCAAGAACCAAAGAGTCTAAATCAACCCAAAACATTCTCGGAGCAAAATTAACCTACCTCGCAAGTCATAAAACCACAAATACACATGTGTGAAGCATTAACAAGGGAAACAAGGCTCAAATACACAAAACGACCAGTCAGGTTGTTATACTACGAACCTAGTGCTCTAATACCAACTTCTCACGACCTAAAATTTTACTAAGTCGTGATGGCACCTAATCCCAAACTCGCTAGGTAAGCCAAACAATATATGTTACAACTAAACTAAGAAATCAACAATATATATAATAAAAACTACAACTGAATTCAATACAACTACCCTAAGGACTGGTAGTACAGGTCATCACCCACTATGATTTTGATTTTCAAAACCAATATGAAGAATAATTACAATATCTGTTTGAAGTTTACATAAACATAACTTAAATCCTAAACTACCATGAACATGAGATATCTTGAATCTGGAACATAAGTACGTTTTCAATGCAATGCTTCGTCTTCCATAGCTACGCAACTTCAAGATCTGCACGAAAGATGCAGAAGTGTAGTATGGGTACAACTGACCCCATGAACTCAGTAAGTAACTTGACTAACCTCGGTGAGATAGTGACGAGGTTTTAAGTTAAAGATACTCACTTAATATGTACCTTTGCAGATAAAAAGCAAGCAAAACAAGGCAAGAGATATGTCGAATAATGGTAAGAGCATCAATTGGAGAGCTATGGAGAAGTTAACGGACATGCCAACAAGTCATAACCTCATACCTATTTCTACAAATAAAACAATAATCATGAAGTACGTGCAAGGATCAAAACCAAACATCACAAACAAATAATGTTGCAGTATGCAACCCCATTCCAATCTCAATTAACACTGTTGTAGCGTGCAACCCGATCCCAATACCAATTAAACTCTATTCGGCTTGCAACCCCATCCCAATATCAATAAACATTATTGCGACGCAACCCGATCCTAATATCAATAAACACTGTTGTGGCGTGCAACCTGATCCCAATATCAATAAATACTGTTGCAACGTACAACCTGATCCCAATAGCAATAACATCATATGAAAGCGTAACAACAACCAAACACGGAAAGAGTTCACAATGTAACACTAAGAAAACGAACACATGGTATTCAACTAGGTAATACAACTCAAAAAAAGCAAGATGAGCAGTCCAATATCAAAAGCTATTCTACTATGTATAATGACAAGGCTTCCACAAAGCATAACACACAACTAATCTAAAAGTCACCTAATCCGATTAAGCAAAGGAGAATAGAACATGAAACGAGCATGATGTTTGTCAAGTAAGAACAGGGATCGACTGAAGGCATTCAATATATGAAATCATGTAGCAAACAGAAGCATGTAGCAAGAAAATACATTTGATAAATGAATGCATATGGTAAGTAAAAGCATATAGTAAGTGAAGACATGTAGTAAGTGAAAGGATGTAGTGAGTGAAGACATGTAGCAAGTTAAGACATCTAACAAGTAAATCACGTGGCAATTAGAGGCATGTAACATGTATGGGCTAATAACAAGTAAAGGTATGAATTCGAAGAAAACATGTAGCAGAGGTAAATCAAGTAGAAGCGTAGGTGTAACAGTAATAAATAAGGTAAAGACATAGCTATAACAGTAATAGGCCAAAGGAAAAACACAGAGTAACTACATAAGGACCTCAAACGGAAGGTATCATACAAGAAAACAAACATTAACGAAAATCAAAATAAAGAGCATGAAAGTGCTTAACGAATAAGTAATCATAACAGAAATCTAACTTCTCGCACAGTAATAACCAACAACCCAATCTCATTTCAAACCGCACAGAAATACTCATCGTGCTAACATCATATTAATCGCGTAGAAATATCCATCGTGCCAAACATAGCCCTAAGTCATCAATAATCATCTCTTATTACAAATAAAGAAGCTCAAGTAACATGACAATAACATGTATAGATATAGGTTCTTGATACTACGATCAAGTTAAGTATGCAAACGAATCTCGAAACAGCACATTAATTCCTTTTTAAGATGTCATATATTCTAACATGACTTCTAACATGGATAATAGAGTTTATATAGCCATCAAATTAAATTAAGTATAGTGTAAGGGATCATCAAGTTCAACAAAGGCATAAAGAAGCATATGATTTTCCCCCTCCCGAGCATGAAAATCCTAGCACATGCATATACGCTCGTCACCACGTGTATGCATCACCCCTGCATGTAGCAAACAATATTAATTAGTACGAACAATTCTCCTAACCACTTACCTCATTCCTAAACACAATCTACAATCAACTACGACTTTTCCTTTAAAACGAGGCTCCAAATCAATCGAATCTAGCCAAATATCGTTCCAACAAATCAAACAAGCTTTAGAAACTACCCACAAGTGAAAAATTTTCAATCTTTAACTACTGTGAATAAATCAACAAAAAGTCAACTCGGGTCCACGTGGTAAAAATTCGAGATTCGGACCATATCCCAATTATCCATTCACCCCCGAGCATGGATATGCAATTTGTTTCTAAACTCCGACTTTAATTCGAGTTCTAAATCTCAAATTTACCAATACCTAAATTCTATCCAAAATCTCTAATTTCTACTTTGAAATTCCTAGATTTGATGCTAAAATTCATGAAAAAGCAGTTGAAATTGATTAAAAACTAGTTAAAGATGCTTACCAATAAATTTGGGAACAAAATCCTCTTCAAAAATCACTTATATGGATTTTAGAGTTGAAAAATAATGTAAATTAAGCTAAGTCCCGAAATCTTTCATTTTTACCCAACTGCAGATGTTGCAATTGCGACCATCGCAAAAGCGACCCAATGCGATCAGTGTCCCAGCAATGCAATAGTTCTAAATGCGACATTCCTTTCGCATATGCGAAGTCCCCGTTCGCAATTGCAAACACAGGCTTCACGAAATCGAATCAGCGCAGAATTCCCCAAGGCTGCAAATACGACCCCACTTTCGCAAAAGCGATGCGCCCACCAATCGAAAATGTGTTTTTTTCTTTGCAAATGAGGTATTTTCTTTGCAAATGCACAGTGCTCAGTCCCCAGTCCAACTCCGCAAATGCGAGCCTGACTTTGGAAAAGGGAAGCTCGCATTTGCGTGCAGGCTTTCACATTTGTAAGCAGGTCTTCGCATTTGCGAGACCTACAGCCCAGCTGCACCAGATTTTCATTTCCTTCCAAAACACATTCAAAACTCACCCAAGCCCCTCGAGCTACAATCCGAACATGCACACAAGTGTAATAACATGATATAAACTCGCTTACTCACTCAAATCACCAAAATAATATCAAACAACAAGAATTGATCATCAAAACTCAAGGATTTTGAAGTTTAAAACTCATTTTACCAACTTTTCACATAATACACTGAAACGGCCTCGACCGGGAACTCAACCAAACATACGTACAAGTCCATGATTTTCATACGAACCTATCGGAATCGTCAAAATACCGATCCGAGGCTATTTACCAAAAATTTGACCGTGATCAACTCTAGCAATTTTTAAAGTCAAAAATCACATTTTCTTTAAAAATTCATGTTTAAATTTTTCGAAAATTGACAAAGAATACACACACAAGTCATAAATTATAAAATAGAGCTATGAAAAGTCTTAGAACACAAAGAAAGGAAAGCTAGTTTTCAAAACCACCGGTCAAATTATTACAGATGGGTAAAAATGAATTTTGAAATTAAAATGGGGTTTTAATATAACATGGTATGCCAAATGTGTGATATTTATTTTTTGAATCAAAAGACAATAGTTGGCTGACATTATCGTCCTAACAAAAATAAAAGAAACTTTGCTAGGGTGTTTGCATAAGTTAAATGACCATTCAAAAAAAACTACTCATTAAATTGACTTATATGATATAATAACTTGAAAATTAGACTTATACCCTGCCTAATATATATTGATTAAATTGCACAAATAACATGAATAATTGAAACTATCTTTTCGTCAAGTTTACTTTAATTGACAATATAATCTTCTTCTTTTAGTCTTCCTCCACTTCTACCTGTGGTGACAAATGGAGTCAATTTGAATCCAAATACTTACTAATTAATGATAGTAAAATCAGAAAAGTTTCAAAGCAATGATCCAAGCAATCAGTTTTGCTGTACCCTTTCGGCTTAAATATCACAAAAGATCTTGCAAGTGGTTCAGCTTCCGTTCGAAAGGGTAATGATCTGACCTCAATGGGTCCGAAAATCCTTTCTCACAGTTTCAAACTTGCCTTTTTCGTGATAGAAGGAAGAGACAAACAAAGAGAGTACTGTATGGGAATCTAAAATATGATATATCTAGCATGTCGTTCTAGTAAAGTGAAATGGATTGAAAGGCTGATTCACCAATTAAACTTAATTAGTTTATGTGATATTCATGACGGAGGGCGAGTTAAAGAAAAGGACGGACAAGGCTTTTAGATTGTCAAGCTTCCAAAACAGGAATATTTATGATACCATAGGCAAATTCCTCAATAAAAAAGGAGGGAAAAATAAAGCTCTATATAAGACAGAGCATTAATTACATGGTACGTGCGCCTTCTTTGTGAATAACGACTTAACCAAAGGGACAACTACGAGGTATATTGGATCAGAACGAATAATGCCGGAGATGAATTTGGATTGCGACGATTAAGCTTTTATAGTTCTTACCATTTGAGCTATTGCATTTATGAAATTAGGGATCTTTTGAATCATATATATATATATATTAGGACACAATCGTATCCCTGTGGATCTTCCACATCAATAGTCACAGTGAAAATTCTTGCTACAAGTTAAAGAAGTCTTTTCCTAAACTTGCTGAGAGTTGAAGCCCGAATAATAGGGAAAGAAATGATTAAAAGGTGATTGAAGATAAGGATAACAAAGCACTTCAGTCATTCTCAATCATGCATCCTTTCCAACTAAAAGAGGGAAAGAAGCCTACCTTTGCTAAATAATCGGCTTTTTTGGGTTCAAAGTGAAGAGGTAAATCACCTAAGAGATTTAAATGGTTGGCCCAAATATGGTCAACTCTAGTTTATGTTGTTTTTGGTTTTTCATCCCATGTGCAGTATTTATATTGGCCCCGGCTAATCTAGATTTATGCCTGTAAAACCTATTAAAGGAGAACCACTTCTTAGACATTTTTCATTTTCATGTAATTTATAAATAATTACGGGTAAATCTCTATAAAAAGCATTAATTATTAATTCTCTTAAAATATTTACTAATTTGCTATCACACATTAAAATAAATTAAGCACTAGTGTAAAGATCTTTATATTACTATGTTTACCCGTAAAATGGTACAGTTAAATTTGTAACATGATCTACAGATACGTGAATTAAATTGATCCGAAAATATAAAGTAACAAAGAGCAAAAGTAGATTAATAAAAAATACTCGATGAAAATATAAGCTTGGCTTTGAATTGAGCTTCTTTGGAAGCAAGAACAAGAGCAAAGTATTTAGCAAAATGATGTTAATAGAGTAAGAAAGTAGAATCAGTTTTTTTTCGTACAAATATTTCGTATCTTTACAATGAGTACTAATTCCTCTGTTTATAGCTAAATTAATGGAGACAAGATCCCAAGCTCCTCTTTCATGCGAATAAGGACCCCTCTTGATAGCTGCATAACGGTTGAGTGTAAATACTAAGATTCTTTGTAACCTATAGGTATACCAAACAACTTTACCATTGCCCCAAGGCTTCCGTTCACACGGTTATAAACCAAACAAAGCAACAAGAAGCAAAAGGATCTAATAGCATCAAAAAGCTACAGAGCAGAATTGTGTTTACAGCAGAAAGATCTTTGCCTACTCTACAGGATAAGAATATTCAATGATGCTGCAGACTCAACGAGAACAATTATCTAATCTGCTGGTTCAATTCTTACAGCAGGTAACATAATTAGAAAGCCTTATGAATACTAAGTAGATGCTTAGTTGATATAAACTTTTAAGCATAGAGATTGTTCGTATTACAACGGCCTATCATGCATAAAAGGAATGAAATATTCCTACATATGTTGGTGTTTTTTCTTTTTGGGCTGGGAGGGGGAGAGGTATTCAAAAGAAAATAAAATCTGTAGAAGTAGAGTTTACACCAAATAATATAAATCTGTTAAAGTTTTGGCCAGTATAGTTAATATGCAAAGCTAAAGAACAGATTTAAAGTCTCCTTTTCTATGAGATGCAATTTTGAATTTTTATGCAAACAATAGAAAAATCCAAGCAATCTGTAACTTTTTCCTTAATTCATTGTTTTAAATATGGCAAACAAAAGCTATCAGCTAACATTAACAAAATCAAATTGTACTACTGCAAAAGCAGTACATATTTTGGGTGATGAAACGAGTTTTGGCATCAGCATCTAATTGTGAAACGAAAACTGGTGTACAATAGGGCCACTACAGTACTAATACTAAGGGATATGACAGAAGTATTGCAACTTCTGTTTATCTCTAAAAGTAGTGAAACCTGGCAACGAGAGCTCCATTTAGCGTGACGTGAAAAGGAAAAAGAGAAAGGTGCATAATGGCTCTATAACTCCACCAAATAAGAAAAGATTCAAAGGTCACAGATATCAGAAGTACAAGCAAAAACTATATCCAGCGTAACTTCTCTTTTCAACAGAGCACATACTTTGAGGCCACAAAATGAAATTAGAACATTAAGTTGACATAAGCAGAGAAAAATTAATAGGTCGTCAATTGCAGACCTGAAACGCTTTGAATATTTTCTTGTTGGATTCAGTGATTTGAAAGAACAAAAGGAAGATCTATAAGCCGAGCCATACAAGAGAAGTACCATACATAATGTATCACTTACCAAGTCATCTGTTGAACAGCACCGATAAGTCGAAAAACATTCAGCGAAATTCACATGAAAGGGAGAGAAATTAGAACACCTAATATAGCATCTCTGTCCTTGATGTTTCCAACTTAGTCATATTTGACAAAAGACCCTTTGTAGGAATACTTCAGAAAATTGAAGTTCCTAAGTATTTAAAATCTATCCTGGAAAATATAGATTACTAAACTTTATAAATAAAATAAGTGCATCAAGTTGAAATAGAGGTACGTTAATTGCGTCACCTATCTAATAAAAAATAAAATTTCTCCCTCTCGTAGGAGTCCTTATTGCCAGCTCCAGAGGCTGATTTTTATCAAGATACCAAACAGGCTTCCACTCACCAAATATCTTTAAAGATTTCAGATTCTGACGTTCAACAATATCCAACATAGGTAAATTTTCTCGAGCACCAAAATAAGACAAGTGTTCCAGAGTTGGTGCGTGGATTTTAACATGCTGGTTTCTGTTCGTCCCAATGGAAACTGACCTAATCTTTTGAAGATTCCGCAACTCAATCTTTGTCAACCCACCACAATGCTCGAGGGTGAAACTGATAATCAATGGACAGCTAGCAAGTAAAGCCTGAAGCATCTGTTCGTCTAAACGAACATAAGAAAGAGAAAGCTTTCTTAATGAATCGCAGTTCGCCAGACCACTAGATAATGAAAAACGCGTCAGATCACAACCCCTCAGAACCAATTCTCTTAAAGATTTTGATGCCAAGACTTTGAAAATTGGAAAGTGGTATGAGAAGCCAGGAACTCTAAAGATGACATATTTTACACCATTCTAAAGAGCAACGCCAAGCCACTTATCAAACAGAAGGACTTCAAGAGAATCAAACTCTCTAACGCTCTGAAATACAAACTCGTCAACAGGAAATTTTCTGTCTCGATATTTTATCCACTATTCTAATTTCTTGCGAGAATGAACTTCGAATCCCAAGTTGGCTTTAGTCATCAACCAGGCATGTAGCCATGTTTTGAAGATAATCTTCATCGGGGCTGCTTCCTCAGGATTAAGGTAAGAGAGTATTTTGTGGATGAGGTAATCAGGTAATATGTCACCAGTTGCTCTCGCCGTGATACAAATTTTCGAAGGAACCCAAAAGATTTCAGGAATTTATAAATTAAGAAGTCACACTACAATGAGGAAAAGTAAATTAAATCCTAATTCTAGACGAAATCGGCTCATCTCCAGGAATTCTATAACCTTTTTATTCGGCAAGCTTCACCATTTATTTTGCTAGGAAGCCAGTAAACAGAACATTCTGTCCAATGCTTGAATGGCTGCTTTTTAGGACATTGCTCTAGCCAGTACATTTCGAGCCCTAAAAGCCCAAAACTGAGAACCCAAGCCAACTATGTTGGAAATCAATCAGTCACATTCTCTCACCTCTCAGGAAGAATCAAAGAGAGAAGGGTTTGAGCTCAAAGAAGAAAAGGGAAAGACGAAGCTCCCTTGGCCATAAAATTTGGGAGCTTTTTTTCAAATTTCAGTTTTAAATATTTATTTGTTTATAGATTTTAATAATTTTTTTCAAAATTTTAAAAAAAAAAATTTCAAATCCCAAAAATAACTATAGAGTAGTTTTTAAAGTTTTCTATTTACAGAACTTTAAATTTTTTAAAGTTTTCTATTCACAAAACTTCAAATTCTTTTCAAATAAAATGCATGTCCAAACACAATTTCAAGTTTCAAAAACTATTTATATCTCATCTTCAAAAACTCATTTTTCCAAGTGTCAACCAAATCTATGGCCAAATCTATCAAAGTGTTCGGACAAAACTAAGAGCCTGTTTGACCAAGCTTTTGGGAGGCTAAAAGTTTTTTTTTTTTTTTTGTCAAAAAAGTAATTTTCGAAAAAATTTAAGGCGTTTGGCCAAAGATAAAAAAGTACTTCTGAGCAGAAGTAGTTTTTCTGCTTTTGGGGAGAAACTACAAATTGTAGGTTCTTCCAAGAAGCAGGAGCAGAAAATTAACTAATTCAAGACAAAAACAACCTTACAATAAATTTATATTTTCTAAATTATCCCTCATTAATTTAACAATTTTCTTTTCCTTTTCCTTTTAATAATATATACCTTTACTTTTATTTTAATCATATTAATTTTTATTCTCTTTCTCCTATGCCTAAGAGTAGATTTTAAATTTATATTGAATTTTGTATTTTGACATATTTAAATTATCATGTAAACAATAAGTAATATCGAACACTTAATGTTATTTCTTTGGAATAACTATACTCCATATTTGTTGGAATTTTTAATTTATATTTTACTTTACATTATATATTTTTATGAATTCTTAAATAATAAATGTTTAAATTTATTTTTCTTTTTTAAATATACTAATTACAAATTGAACCTTTACAATCTTTTTTGATAATTTGATGCTTAAAAGTTTTTTTTTTACAAGATTGGCCAAACACAATGAGCATGCAAAAAGCACTACTCAAACGAATTGGTCAAACACGAACTGCTATAAAAAAATACTTTTGAACAAATGCACTTTTCAAAATAAGCAGTTTTTGGCAGCTTGTCCAAACGGGCTTTAAGAAGTCAAACCTAGATCTAAATCTCAAATTAAAAAAAACAAACACGTGGCTTCATCTCAATACATAAAGGCACATATGAGAGATTAAATCCAGGTCGTTCAAGTAGTGCACATGATGCATTAAATCATGGTCGTTCAAATAATGTTCGTCACATCTGTGCCAAATTATCCTCTCTAAAAGCTTCTCACATGGGTAAAGAATTTGGCACGCATAAGAGAATCAAAGTTAGTTAGTTTGTTAAATTTTTAGAACAATTTTAATTGATACAACTATATAGCTATTTATATTTCCTTTGGTATTTTTATTTCTAGACAAACTCGTATAAATACATAGCATTGTTCAGTGATTACACACATAGAAATATACAGAAAATTCTCTCAATCTTCTCTAAATTTTAACATGGTATCAGAGCATTAAATTTTATGATTTTTTTTATCACTGTTCTTCAGTCTCACTTCACTTCATCATGTCACTTTCATTTGTTTCTGAGGTCTCTACAGGAACAACTTCACCGCGAGGGATGGAACAGTTATTGATCCTACACATTGTTTTTTCCTTCATGCATCTGATGCACCAGGGATGGTGCTGGTGAATACTCCATTGGTGTAACGACCCGACCGATCATTTTGAGCTTTAACGCGTCGTTCGACGGTTTGAGGCACTGAATAGCTTCACTTCATGTTTTATGACTTGTACGCGTGGTCGGAATTGAATTTTGTGAAGTTCAGAGTTGTTTCGGAAGGAAAATTCTTAATTCGGAAGCTTTAAGTTGGAAGAGTTGACTAAGGTTTGCCTTTTGAGTAAACGACCTCGGAATCGGGATTGAACGTTCCAATATGTTCGTATGATGATTTCGGACTTGGGCGTATGTTTGGGTTGAGAATCGGGTGGTCGGGGAGCATTTCGGCACTTAATATGTAAAGTTGGCATTTTGAAGGTTTTAGAATTTTTTAAGTTTGGTTTGAAGTGGACTTTGGTGTTATCGATGTTTGTTTGGGGTTCCAAGCCTTGGAATAGGTTCGTATCGTGATTTGTGACTTGTGCGCAAAGTTTAAGTATGAATTAGACGCGTTCATCGAAGTTTGAATGTTTGAAAGTTTGGAATTTTTTCTAAGTTTGACCATGATTTGACTTTAAGGCTATGGAGTTCGGATTTTGGCTTCGGGAGTTGGAATTGGTCCGTTTCGTCATTTGGAACTTGCCTGCAAAATTTAGTGTCATTTGGAGTTGATTTGATGTGGTTCGGACGATTGGTTGTAGTTCTATAAGTTCTTGAAGTTTATTGTGATTTTCATATATTTTAGCGCCCCATTCGTGATTCTAGAGGTTATTTTGGTGTTTTGATCGCGCGAGCAAGTTCGCGTTATGTTTTTAGACTTGTGTGGATGTTTGGTTTGGAGCTCCGAGGGCTCGAATGTGTTTTGGATGCGTTCTGGAGGAGTTTGTAGAGGTTTAGCTGGTTTTGGTGCACTGTTCTATCGTTTGCGAGGTTTTTATCGCATCTGCGATAGCCGCATTTGTGAGATCATTCTCGCTTTTTCGAAGATGAGCTGGGACAGGGGAGTTCGCATTTGCGAGCAAACTGTCACTTTTATAAATTAATTAATTATGAGTGTTAGAGTATATTTTTATTGGTTTGCATATTGTTTGACTAGGTTCGAATCGATGGTCATCGATTTAAGGTGTTAGAGAGGCGTCCGAGCCGGTTATGGAACTTGGGAGCGAGGTAAAACTCCTGTCTAACCTTGTGAGGGGGAAATTACCCCGTAGGTATTATATTTGTTATGTGCTACATGTTGTGCGTAACTACACACGTATGAGGTGACGCGTGTCCGTGCGTATGCTAGAGTTCCCGATTATGTACGGGTAGACCTAGGTTCACGCTATGCTTTAGTTGTACTAATTGAGTTATCCTTGCCTATTTAATTCCTTTATTTCTCAATACGACCTAGACTAGGCTTGCGTAGACTGACAGACTCGCTATTATAGAGATTTGACGAGCTACTTGATTAGCCGCGGAATAATTGTGTTTTTCCCCAAGAAATTCTCTCGTGTTGTGTGTTTTCATTGAAAAGATTCCTTATATTTCATAATTCAAACGTATATTCGTGAGTGAGGTCGAGGACCTGTTAAATCTTCTTATTCTAATGGGATCGGGTCGTTCGCCTCGGTAGATTTATGTAACATATTCTTATGGGATCGGGCCGTTCGCCTCGACACTATCATATTCTTATGAGATCGGACCGTTCGCCTCGGCAGTATCATATTCTTATGTGATCTGGCCATTCGCCTCGGCAGTATCATATTCGTGTGGGATCGGACCGTTCGCCTCAGCAATATCAATATTCTTATGGGATCGGGCAGTTCGCCTCGATAACTTCATGAAACACTCTTATGGGATCGGGTCGTTCGCCTCGACAAAATCGTGCGTAATATTTGACAAGGAGCCAGTGTATCTATGATTTTTCCTGAATTAAATTGTGACGACCTATCTGGTGGGGACTATTTTATATATATATACTCCAGTTGAGGAGATAACGATAATTGAGAGCTTGTGTTTACTGTTCAGAGGAGGATCGTACCATGTACCTATATTTGTTTACACTATTTATTTACCATGCATCATACTTGTTTACTTTCTATTGTACTTGATTTATTGGACTACCAGTAAGTGTTAATGTCGACATCTCGCCACTACTTTTCCGGGGTTAGGCTAGATACTTACTAGGTACGCGTTGATTTACGTACTCGTGCTACACTTTTGCACTTATTGTGCATGTATATATTTCTAGTGGTCTTTTGGGCACAAAGGCACAACTATTGCAGAAACTTTACGGTGACCTGCATCCCATGTTACGATCCGCAGCATACGGAGTCTCCATCAAAGTTATTCACATTTTTCATGTCTACCTTGTATTCCAGGAAGATGATGTTATGTTATTGTACTTCCTAGTAGATGTTCGTGCACTTGAGACGCCGGGTTTTGGGGTGTTCTACAATTAATTTATGATTCTGCTTACCATTAATACACTTCTACTTTATATTTTACTTAAATCATACGTATGTACAATTTTTGATGCATCGATCTCTCTATCTAATAAAATTCATGATTTCAACAATAATAAAATGAACAATTAAGTTGGTAGTTCACCGTTGGCTTGCCTAACGGCAACGTTGGGCGCCATCATGACCTATAGTGGGTTTTGGGTCGTGATAGCTTGGTATCTGAGCGTTAGGTTTACTTAGGTCTCACGAGTCATGAGCAAGTCTAGTAGAGTTTTGTGGATCGGTACGGAGACGTCTATACTTATCTTCGAGAGGCTACAGGGCTATTAGGAGCACTTCCTTTTTTGATTCCTCGTCTTGCAATTTGATTCTATTGAGGCTTATGCCTTCGTTTCCTTTCTACTCATTCTTATACGGTGTTGAGCGCTTGTTATCAATTAGGTATCGAGGAGTCGTAATGGTACTGCATATGTGGTGCAGGATATCTCTCCTTGCGTATTCGAGTGGGCTACTATCATCGCCTTGTGGAGGGGTGTTGTGTCGTTTCAGGCCAGTGTTGATGTTGCCTACGGTCGAGATTTGATATTTTCGAATTTGGTGGAATTCTTGTTAATATTCTGGTGTCGCCGTCCTTGATTGAATGCGTTGAGGCTCATCGACATGTTAGTCTTTATTTGGTTGCCTCTGGGCATAGTGTTGTGAGATGGAATCTAAGAGGAAGTTATTAGAGATGGTTGTGCGTTGCGACTTCAGAATCGGATCTGCGTTTACACGGTTGATGGTTCGAGGGAGATGATCTCGGAGGTGGTTTCTATGCTTGGGAATTTTGAACGTGACGAGAAGGGCTTGATTAGAATGTAGGAAAAGGTGAAGTATTCGATCATTGTCTTGGTGAGTTATGGCTTCGAGTTTCAAACATATTGTTGGACCTTCGGGTGGTGTTAATAGATGAAGGGATTTTGACGGATGCAGTGTGGACCTAGGGAGGTTAGTTGATTTCATTATGGCTGCAACTATAACCATGAAGTTAGAGGAGGTCGAGATGAGGGTACAAAGATGGGCTATCTCTTGTGAGCGGGTTAGCGCTTGCGTGATTTTGATGGTGTTCCTACGAAGAGTTCTACTTTCTGCCCAATATGGGATGAATGTACTGTGAGGTGAGCTTTTATCGCTTGAAGAAGATGGTACGATGGTTAGGAGGTTGAGTGTACGATTGTGGCAGATAATTCGGGATGTGTTATAATTAGTCAAATAAGAAGTTTTGAGAAATTTGGTTGAGCAACGGTGTGGGAGCATGGCAACTAGGAAGAAGAGGTCATTGTGGGGTCTGGATCTATGTGGTTGTAGCGCAAAGCTAAGTGGGGGAGCCCACCATCTATTAGTGAGTCACGAGGTCGTGTGCCTGTGTAATTTTGGTTATCAGTGCATTGGTGGATTATTTATGACCAAGAGGACGAGGAATTTTGGACAAGGGAGTTTGACGTATATGTGTTGCATTTCGCCTTATTGATTCGTGTGTAGGTGATGGGGATGACTCAGAGTTTATGCTTCTAGTGGATGTGATGTACAAGAAAAAGAATTCATCCGGTTGCTTCTTCGGAAGTGTTCATGTGCTAACGGAGCACCAGTGGTTGGTTATGTGCTCGGGATCAGGTCGGAGTGGGTGATTCTTAACAATGGTCCTAGTGGGTTCAAGAATTAAAGTGTGGTGTTTAAAGATTTTGGGTCTATTACGTGGCTGAGGACTGGGTTTTGCAGCAGAGTGTGAAGAATATTAGGGGAATTTCTATGTTATCATCGTGTCTACGGTGCAGTATTAGGGAAATGGGAGAAACAACTTCGGATTCACAGGAGGTCTTTTAGAGTGGGTGTATTAGTTAGAGACACTATGGAGTGCACGAGGAGGGTTTGAAATAGCTTATGGGAATCGGGACGACGTGGTCTCGTCATTCGGGTCACTCGGGATGAGTGTTGTTTGAGGTCCGTTATGTGTTTGAACAGGACTATTATTCCAAGGGTAAGTCAAGAGCAAAACTTGGGAAAATGGATTCACTTAGTTATGGCTTGAATCAGCATGGTTTTGCGGTTATGGGAATTCAGTTGTGTGTTACAATTGTTCTTCTGAAATAAGTGGAGTGAAAGGGGGTTCTAGCCGATGAAGTGTTTATTCTACTTGTGGTTCAGGGGATTTTGATGAAATTCTTGGGCTCTCACGTAGCGGCATGATGGGTGCAGTTAGAAGTATGGAGATTAGAAGTTGAGGATCAAGGTTGCGGTTCGGTTTTGATAAGAATGTCACAAGTTCGTAGGAGCGAGGGAAGGTTTAAGGTGTTTAGAGTATGCTGGCATTATTTTCGGCAGTATGAGGATGGTCTGTTTTGTGGAAGAAGTGTTGGGTATTGAAATGTGAATGCTTGTCTAGCACTATGGAAATAGCATGGTCGCTGGCCATTAATGTTCAGATATTTCTACCTGGTGCTGAAGGTCGTGGGAGTATATCCCACGAGAAGATTGTATAAGTGTGATGTGTTAGTCATTTGATTATTAGAGATTGAAATCAAGTATGGAGATTTTGGTGCTGTCGCCAATGAGAGAGGTTATGACTGAGAGGTGCTCTATTCCTTTGGTTGTGGTCTTGTGTATCTTGTCGTTATTGCACTTTAGCCGTGCTTGAGTTTTTGTAGCGCATGGCACTATCATATCCCTAGGGTTGTATTTATGCACTTGGCGTGCTTGTGGTCGTTATCTACAGCTATTGTAGTCAGAGGATGTTATTATGAACATACGAATTATGCGGTGAATTGTGTGATCTCAGCATGGGTACAGGATCCCATTTGGTACAGTGGGTTGAGATTGTTACGGTGTTCACATGCTGGAATCAGGTCCCGTGGAGAATTCCGGATGTTGGAATTTGGTTCTAAGGCTTGTTAGCTAAGGTTATAGGGAGGATATTCTTTCTGGATCGAGCTAATATGCTCAAGTGGGTTGTGGTGGCACGGGTAAGTGCACGAGGTGTCAAATAGTGATTTTGGACAACTCTGGAATGGTTCTTGGCACGTTCGAGGACGAACATATGTTTAAGTGGGGGAGGAGATAACAACCCAACTGATCGTTTTGAGCTTTAGCGCGTCGTTCGGCTATTCGAGGCCTTGAGTAGCTTCACTTCATGTTTTATGACTTGTACGTGTGGTCGGAATTGAATTTCAGGAAGTTCGAAGTTGTTTCGGAAGGAAAATTCTCAATTCAGAAGCTTTAAGTTAGAATAATTGACTAAGGTTTGACTTTTGAGTAAACAGCCTCGAAATCGGGATTTGAAAGTTCCAATATATTTGTAGGATGATTTCAAACTTGGGCGTATGTTCGGGTTGAGTATCGGGTGGTCCGGGAGCATTTCGATGCTTAATATGGAAAGTTGGCATTTTGAAGGTTTTAGAATTTCTAAGTTTGGTTTGAAGTGGACTTTGGTGTTATCAATATTCGTTTGGGGTTCCGAGCCTTGGAATAGGTTCGTATCGTGATTTTTGACTTGTGCGTAAAGTTTGGCATCTTTCCAAGATGTTTAAGTATGAATCGGACGCGTTCTTCGAAGTTTGAATGTATGAAAGTTTTGAATATTTCCTAAGTTTGATCATGGTTTGACTTTAAGGCAATCGGGTTTGGATTTTGGGTTTGGGACTTTGAATAGGTCTGTTTCGTCATTTGGAACTTGCCTGCAAAATTTGGTGTCATTCGGAGTTGATTTGATGTGGTTCGGACGATTGGTTGCAATTTTAAATGTTCTTGAAGTTCATTGTGATATTTATGCGTTTTGGCGTCCGATTCGTGATTCTAGAGGTTATTTTGGTGTTTTGATCGCGTGAGCAAGTTTGCATTATGTTTTTAGACTTGTGTGGATGTTTGGTTTAGAGCCCCCAGGGCTCGAATGGGTTATTGATGCATTCTGGAGGAGTTTGTAGAGGTTCAGCTGGTTCTGGTGCACTGTTCTCACATTTGCGAGGTTTTTATCGCATTTGCGAGATCATTCTCCCTTTTGCGAAGATGGGTTGGGGAAGGGGCAGGGGAAGGGGCAGGGAAGTTCACATTTGTGAACAAACTATCGCTTTTGCGAAGTTACTGAGCTCGCATTTGCGACTCAGGCAGTGTTGGCCAGGCTTCGCATTTGCGGCGCCAATTTTGCATTTGCGACCATCGCATTTACGAGCCTCATGTCGCAAATGCAACATCTGAGGCTGTTATTGAGACTTCATTTCGGGACTTAACCCATTTCTCTCACATTTTCATTTGGTTTGGCTATTCTTGGAGCTCTTGGGGGTAAGATTTTCATCATCTATTGCAAGGTAAGTAATTCCCACATATTGTAAGTTAATTACATGGATTCTATAAGGATTTAACATGGGAATTTTGGAAAATTATGGGATTTTTGAAGAAAAACTTAGAAATCCTATTTTTGGATTTTGACCACGAAATTGGATATGGAATTAGGAATAAATAATATACTTGAGTTCGTGGTGCTATGGGTAGTGTTTATCTTTGAAAATTTTCGAAATCCGGGCATGTGAGTCCGAGGGTTGACGTTGTTGACTTTTCGAGCGGAGTTAAAAATTATTATAAATTGATTAATTATGAGATGTTAGAGTATATTTTTGTTGGTTTGCACATTGTTTGACTAGTTTCGGATCGACTGGCATCAGGTTGAGGTGTTAGAGAGCGTCGGAGCCGGTTATGGAATTTCGGAGCAAGGTAAGTCTCCTGTCTAACCTTGTGAGGGGGAAATTACCCCGTAGGTGTTATATTTGTTATGTGCTACATGTTGTGGGAACTACGCACGTATGAGGTGACTCGTGTTCGTGCGTATGCTAGAATTCCTGATTATGTCCGGGTAGACCTAGGTTCATGTCATGCTTTAGTTGTACTAATTGAGCTATCCTTGCCTATCTAATTCCTTTATTTCTCGTTATTACATGAGACTAGGCTTGTGTAGAGTGACAGACTCACAATTGTAGAGATTTGACGAGCTACTTGACTAGCCGCGGAATGATTGTGTTTTCCCTTACGAATTTCTCCCACGTTGTGCGTTTTCATCGAAAAACTTCCTTAAATTTCATAACTCACACGTATATTCGTGAGTGGGGTCAAGGATCCGTTAAAGTTTCTTATTCTAATGGGATCGGGCTGTTTGCCTCAGCAGAATTATGTAACATATTCTTATGGGATCGGACCGTTCGCCTCGGCAGTATCATATTCTTATGGGATCGGGCTGTTCGCCTAGGCAGTATCATATTCTTATGGGATCGGGCCTTTCGCCTCGGCAATATCATATTCTTGTGGGATCGGGCCGTTCGCCTCGGCAGTATCATATTCTTATGGGTCGGGCCATTCGCCTCGACAGTATCATATTCTTATGGGATCGGGTCGTTCACCTCGGCAGTATCAAGTATTATATTCTTATGGGATCAGGTTGTTCGCCTCAGTATTTCTATGAAATACTCTTATGGGATCGGATTGTTCGCCTCAGCAACTTCATGAAATACTCTACGGGATCGGGCCGTTCGCCTCCGCAGAATCGTGTGTAATATTTGACAAAAAGCCAGTGTATCCGTGAGTTTTCCTGATTTAAATTTTGGTGACCTATCTGGTGGGGACTATTTTATATATATACTCCGGTAGAGGAGGTAACCGATAATTGAGAGCTTGTGTTTTACTGTTTAGAGGAGGATCGTACCAGTACCTATATTTGTTTATACTGTTTATTTACCATGCCTCATACTTGTGTACTTTCTATTGTACTTGATTTATTGGACCACTAGTGAGTGTCAATGTCGAGCCCCCATCACTAATACTCCGGGGTTAGGCTAGATACTTACTGGGTACGCGTTGATTTACGTACTCATGCTACACTTCTGCACTTATTGTGCAGGTATATATTTCTAGTGGTCTTTTGGGCGCAAAAGCGTAGCTATTGCGGGAACTTTACGGTGAACTGCATCCCATGTTATGATCTGCAGCATACAAAGTCTCTATCAGAGTTATTTACATTTTTCTGTCTACCTTGTATTCCAGGCAGATGATGTTTTGTTATTGTACTTCCTAGTAGATGCCCATACACTTGCGACACCGAGTTTTGTGGTGTTCTAGAATTTTTTTATGATTTTGCTTACCATTGAGACACTTCTACTTTATATTTTACTTAAATCATACGTATGCATGCTTTTAGATGCATCGATCTCTTTATCTCTCATGATTTCAATAATAATAAAATGAACAATTAAGTTGGTAGTTCACTGTTGGCTTGCCTAACGGTGACGTTGGGCGCCATCATGACCTATAGTTGATTTTGGATTGTGACAATTTGATGGACGTGGGTATACAGGGTGGAGTAGATCCATCCTCATCTCCCTTTTGAGCCAAAAGCAAATTGGGCTTCATTGATGGGTCTTATATACCCTTCCTAGCTCAAAACCTCTCCAGATCTGAAAACCTAAAATTGATGCAACGTATAGTTACATCTTGGCTATTAAACTCACTCACAAAGAACATTGCAAAAGGTGTTACTGATTTGGAACACAGATTTGGACAACCAAATGGTGCTAAGTTGTATCACCTGCAAAAGGAATTGGCTGACTTAGTGCAGGGATCTGATGATATTGTAGGAAACTTTACCAAGGTAAAGTGTTTATGGGATGAGCTTGACACACTTAACACTAATGTTTACTGCACTTGCAACTGCAACTGTAGAGGAAATTAGAAAATGACTCAATTCAAAGATAATGAAAGACTCATTCAATTTCTTATGGGATTGAATGAGACTTATGCACAATCAAGGAGTAACATACTGATGATCAACCTTTTGCCAACTCTCAACCATGCTTATTCTCTTATGATGCAGGATGAGAATCAAAGAGAGGTGCATGCACCTTCTCAATTTCCTAGTGATGGATATCTATTCATGGCAGAAAAACATACAACACTTACTCCGTCCAACTCCCAGTAGAAAGTTGGTAACAACAGGGGTTCTTAAAACTACATAGGGAAGAAGAACAATCATATATGTTTTTATCGCATGATGACTAAAGATATGTTCCTATTGCAATATGACTAACCATACTATTCAAAATTGCTATAGGCTTATAGGTTTCCCTTCTGATTTCAAATTCACCAAATCCAAGAAGTTTCAAGGGCCTGTAAGAAATAATGTTGCTAATGCATCAAATGAATTAGAAGTGATACAGACTAATCCTACTGAAGGACTATAATTTGCTCAGAAACAATCTTCAGATCAATTCACACAGTTGGTGAGTCTTCTCAATCAGATTCAAGTGGGACAGTCAAAATCTTCTGAGATCAGTGCCAACTCTACTGCTGGTATATTTTATAATAACTCTAGTTCCTCTTACTCAGTTGAAAATTCCAATTCCAGCTCCTAGATCATAGATTCAGGAGCTTCTGAACACGTGTTTTATAACCTTGCATCTTTCTTATCCTTATTACCATTATCTGTTTGATTGTCAAGTTACCTAATTCTTCTAAAGTAAAAGTCACTCACATCGGGAAGGTATCTCTGTTCCTAGGGCTTATCTTAGACAATGTGCTACATGTGCTACTCTTTATTCATAAACTTCCTAAGGTTTTCAATTGTATCTTAACAACCTTATTTTCACTCTATTTATGCTTTCACTTGTTTGTTGGACTGTTAGTAGGTTTTAATATCGACCCCTCGTCACTACTTCCTCGAGGTTAGACTTGATACTTACTGAAAACTGTTTTGTACTCATATCACACTTTTGCAGATTTTTGTGCAAATTCTAAGGCAGATAGTAGTGGTAGCCATCTAGCTGTTTAGGAGCTTATTTGAAGACTTCATGGTGAGCTGCCTTACTTGATCTGATCCGCAACATATGGATTCTTCCTTCACTGTTATCTATCTTTTTCTATTTATTTTTCTTTTTGGAAAGATGTCGCTGTTCAGTTGAGATTATTTACTCTTGATAGGTGCTTGTGATGATGTGACACCAGGTTCTGGGAGTTTGTGAGGCAGTGGTGGTCGTGCTTAGACCATATCTTTGGCTTATGTATTCATGATGTTATTTTGGGGACTTATTCCTCTTTCTTATTTATATTTTGTCTCAATCTATGGCTTAATAATTAGATTCTACCATTGTTGTGGAGTGTTAGCTTGCCTAGCAAGTAGGTTAAGCGACATCACAATTATTGATGAAATTTTGGGTTGTGACACTTTGTTACATTGCTAGGACTTCTTATATTGGTCTCCGACTGATTACTCACTCCTCTCTCAATCTGGTAGATTTTTGGATGCCAACTGCGCAGATTGCCCCTGACTAGAATGTCCACTGCGGGGTTATATGTTTTTCTTGGTTCTAACTACATCAGCTGGTCGTCGAAGAAGTTGAACACTTTACAAAGCCTAGAGTAGAGGCTGAGTATCGACCAGCTTGCCGCTGAGCTAACTTGGGTTATCTACATATTGCGAGTCTTGGTGTCTCTCTACCTCGACCTCCACTATTGTTTATACATAACATTAGTGCACTCCACCTTACGACTAATCCTATGTTGCATGCTCGCACCAAATATACCGAGCTTGACTATCATTTCGTGCGTTAGAAGGTTGTTCAAGGGGCCACGGTAACTAGGTTTATACCTTCATTGCAGCGGATAGCAGATATGCTCCCCAAGCCACTGTCCAAATCTCATTTTGAAGGGATAATAGACAATCAGATCCTGACTAGGATTAAAACTCTTTACACTTCTAGTTAGCCGTGTATAATATATTATTAACCCTAGCCGCCAAGTGAAGTCCCACATGTGTATAATTCTATGTGATAAGGTAGTTGGGATATACATAAACATTCTAGGAGGAGATACGGATAGCACAGCAGTAGCCTAGAGGACTCCTTGATGTACTAAACATATAGTCATGTACAGGTGTCCTATGAATATATCATTGAATGGGAAAAGAGCTTAAACCTTAATTGTGTTCTAATTATTATTTTCTCTACATATAGCCCTGCGCCTGCCCTCTTTAAATGTTGAACTTTAAACAAATTTTTTTGATTCAACCATCTCTCAGTTTGATGTTATCAAATCGTCCAAATAATAACTGTGTGGTTATTTTGAATTGGAGATTAAAATTAAGTTGTTATTGTAGATAGCTTCTCCAACACACTCCTCATCCCTCCAGGTCTTTATCTCTTCTATACCACTTCTTTTGTGTAAACCTTGTAGCAACGACGGATTATATCAATATAGAATTTCTATGTTTCAATTTCTTCCAAAGCACATTTCCCCGATTGTATTTTATGTCTCTTAGTTTATCTGGGCGTAAAGTTTAAGAATACACAGAACACTTTTGAATCTTGTGTCTTTAAACTAACAGGATGTAACATACAAAAAATGCCTTTTGAATCTTGTGTCTTTAAACTACCAGGATGTAGCATATCAAAAATACCTTTTGAATCTTGTGGACTTAGACATTGCCAAGTGTCAATAATAAGGATAAAATGAGACTATTGGAATTAAAAAATTTCTAAATAGAGATGAGATATTTTTTGAAACTTAGCAAAAAAGAAAGTAAAGTACATAAATTGAAATTGAGCGAGTTTAACTCTCCAAACTCTAACTAAGCTCGTAAAGACTTGCATATAGAACACAGTCCGAGAACATTTGGTTTACCTAATTAATTTAGCTATAAATAAAGCAACAACAAGAAGTATTATAAGTATGAACTAGTATATGGTGAGTTAGGTAAAGTGGAACTCCAACAGTGACTGTCACAATTGACCCTTTTATGAAATTTCCCTTGCCAAGTCCTTGAGGCTGCTGGAAGCTGTGACAGGGAAGAGCTCTAGGGTTTTGAGGGGTGTATTGCTACTAATACAAGGAAGAGAAGTTGGAGTTGGAACTATGTCCATTAGCAATATGAAGTGTGGACCAGCTTGTGCTCTCATCATGCAAGTTTCCATATCACATTTTGTTGGAATGGGAGGATTCATATTCCAGAGGGAATTCGTCAGTCTAGTGGATGCATCTTCAACTTCTGCCTATATGATATTACAGGAGAAGTATGTCAACTAGGATTTTTAACTTAAAAACACGAATTATGTAAACAAGAAATTACTGTAGTTACTAGCCCACTTGGTATGCTTAGTCACGTTACTGTAGTTAACTTTTAGTGATCAAATATTGTAAAAGAATTTACATGATTAGTCTATAGAAGTTAAACTCCAGCAAAATATACTTGGCTAGCATAATTACTGTTTCTGTATTTTTTTTACTCCCTCACACCCACTGTCTTCTAATTCACCAAGTAATCCTACTACATATACTACTATTATAAGTTACATACATGTATTGAATTTTTAGATAGATTCAGACTACCAAGTGTCGCTTATGAGATGATGAGCAGAAATGACTGATTTAATTTGTAAAACCTAAATATACAGTAAGTAAAATTCATTATTAACATTAGTAGCTGGCATGGCACATAAAAAACTTACATAATGAGTAACTAAAATACAAGAGTTTTTCTTTTCAAAAAAATCAAACGCCACCATTTTTAGCTTGTATTGCTGGCTAATGCATGTCATTTATATGCTCACAGTATAAACAGTTTAATTTAACTTATTGTAGCATATTACCTGCCTTAATTTCTATGTTGGTGTACTTATAATTGATTCTTGTAATTATCTGTTAGGTAATCAGTGTCTTAAACTCCTAACTTGTTGATTGGCATAATTAGTGAAAGGGAGAAAAAGAAAGTTGTATCGCGCTTACCATTAATCTAGTCGATGAAGTAAAAAGAGGTAAATTGTGGAGAGCAAAAGAAGGAGAATCCGCAAGGCTGCAATCGAGGTCGTTATTCATAGACATTTGCTGCTGTTGCTTCATTTGCGTAAGAAGCTTCTTCTTAAGCTTCTTCTTTTCTCTAGCTTTGTGGTTTTGAAACCAATAGAAAACATTTTTGGTCTCAATCTTGCCAAAGAAAGACAAGTGGTCGGTGACTCTTTGTAATTGAGCAGCATTTGGATTTGTCAATCCTTTCCTATACATTTCTTGTAAGATCATAAGCTGTTCTGGGGTTGGACTCCATCTTGTATGACCAGTCATATTTTTTTTTTCGTTTTTTTTTTTTTTTCGTATTTCGAAAGATCGACTATTTTACATTTTCTTTTTGTGAGAAGGGGTATATATAGAGGAAGACCAAATACACAATTAAAGATGCAGTGGCCATTGGAAGAACAAATGCATCTGTGGAAGAGAGCAGGAGATGGACCAGTTTGAGCTGCTTCTTATGCGATATTGTCAAAAAACGTGATTACATTAAAAACAAGATATTTTTTTAGTAAAATTGTTATATGCATGCATGGAGAAATTCGAGTAGAAAATGGTCTACCGAAGAGCTATTCCGCTAATATGCAAAATACGCTCTTAGGGATCGTTTTGTTGGGAACAAGAATACCCTGATATTATAATCCTATAATTATTATAATCTTGAGATTATTTTTTCAGATCCTATATGGAATAGATAATACTAAAATTTTGGTATAAATTTTTAGCTAAAACCAATAATTAAATATATTATAAATTATATACAATTCCAAATTTTATACCGGAATTAGTGTCCAAATCCGGTATTTAACTTGGGAATATTGCATTTATCCACCGTTTGTTTCTTGGTAGTAGCTAATACCAATATGAAATTTATACCAAAATCTTAGTGTTATCTATCTCATATAGGAAGTAAATTTTTAATTATGAGATAACACTATTTTGAACTAAACGACCCCTAGTATTCTTTTGATTCAAATGTAAAGAGTCAATTAATTACTATGATGTTTTGGGACCCCACTGTTAAAACGCTTCTAGAAAAGAAATTTGCCATCTCATAAAATGATAGTTTATATTCTGATTTTACGACCGTCCTCCTTCTGTTTATGAGGGGGGCGAAGAATGCAACAACATTATTTTCTTCCATAGCTTAAAATTAGAAAACAGCTCAAGTCTCTTGACCGTACGTTCCTGAACACACCCCATCTGCTTTGGGTAAGGAGCGGACGCATGTTAGTCTAAGCTTTGTCATTCCACACTATTTTAAATATAAATGATGTGCACTAAAAATGGTACAGGTATAAATAAAATGACATAATTTACTAATAGTAATTCCTAGTTCACTGGTTAAGTCATTTTCCTAACAGTATTTGGTGGTTTAAAACCTCAGCCATGATTTATCTTTTTTCTAAAACTTTGAGCCTGTTTTGAGTAACAATTAAATTTATACGCGGTTTAAAGGACACGTGATTTAATTCAATACGAATGATCTAAGAATGGCAAGTGATTAAATTAAAGAGAGAATGAACGACCAAACTAATCATAATGTAACAATTGAGCCTGGTTTCAAGTTGAACACTGAAATTCGGCCTTAATCGAACCCTCGATAAGAGCTCGGTTGCAATTAAATAGGAGAGTAACTGAAGAACACTTTGAATAATAGCTAGAAGACAAAAATAAACTTTTATTGCTTTGATATGTGTGTCAACAACATGTTCAAATAAAAAAAATACTCCCCTTTATATAGTAGGGGAATTTCAATCCTAATACAAGTCTAAATAAGGTAAAAATTTTCTTTTTTAGGTAAATGTTGATCCGCAGTCGATATCGGGCAGGATTTGCACCGTAATATCCGGTTGAGGCCAAATATTACGGCTCACCCCAAGTCATGCTCAACCGTTTTTCTTTTTTCCGTGGTCTCGAAACTTTACTTGGTCCGGGTCCGTTGTTTTATCGTGCCCGATCCCAGATGCATCGTTCAATCCTCCCGAGTTCCGATATGAGGGATCCTTCGGTCTTTTCTGCAGTTACATCGGACCTTGCTTCCCTCTCGTTCCCTTATTGGGGAATTCAGCGACATCGCCCCTGATTTTACCCATACATAGATAGTCCTCTCGCTTTTCGGGGAGCATATTTGTCGAAGCGACGTGAAACGATTAACTGGTTCCTTCTTCCGTACACTACAACCGGGTCGACGGGTCAGTGAAACGTCCCATCATTTGCGTCGTTCTAACTTCGGACACGTGTCAGCTGCCAGTTGACCATTCTCGAATGCAAAACGTCACGCATTAATTATCCCTTCTCTATAAAAGCTTCAGACCCCTTTTCACTTTTCTACTTTCCGATTCCAGAACTCCTCAATTTACCCCCGAACTTTTCACTTTTCTTTAACCCCTTCAAATCTTCATACATTGTTCTTCATACCTTCATATCTTCATCTTCCCATCTTCAAATCTTCATATTTCACTTTCCTGGGTACTCTTCTTGTTACTCTTTCGGGCCCAGACCGCTACCCTCTTCTTCTTGGCTTCGGCGTCCGGGGAACCCAAAGACTTCCTCTTTCTTCTCTTTTTCTCCTCCTTCTTCGCAGTAGCCTCAGGCTGTCTCGAAGTGGAGGGTTTATCAATTAAGGACAAAGCCTCGTCCTCACCCAATACCCGGAGCTTAGTGGCCTTGGGAAAACCTATGAAAGAAAGTGAGGATTTAGCAAAAACGATAGTTGAATATATAAGTAAGTTTGGTCGGATAGAGCACTCACCATGGGAACGAGCCTCCTATTTTCCCTTCGAGAGTTTGCGCCGTTCGCGCTCAAAATATGATATCTACGTGCAGATCCCCTCGACCCACTCTTTGAAGCGGGGAATTATGTTAGGAACTCGAACAACCGCTGCACGATGATAGAAAAAGTCAATGAAAAAGAAGAACAAAAATCCACAAGAAATTCTAAATACTCAAGAAGGAAAGGAACTTACGGGCTAGGTTCCGCTTTTCAGGGAATGATAGGAAATTGGAGGGAATGAGATCCTCTATATTTACCCGAACGAATCTCCCCTGCCAGCCTCGATCTCTATCTTCGTCAATGCTCAAGAATGTGGCTTTCTTTACCCAACGAACGAGCTTGATTATTCCCCCTCGGAAGATTGGGGGGACTGTAGAGATGAAGCAGATGGTCGATGGTGAACCAAGTGCTCTAGTGTTATTAACAAAGTGGCGGAGGAGGATCACGATCCTCCAAAAGGACAGGTGAATCTGCCCGAGGCAGATCTCTTGCCTTTTCCAAAAGTCGAGGACTATGGGATCCACCGGGGCAAGTGTGAAGGGGTATGTGTAAACACTTAGATTCCCCTCCACATGTGTAGTGATGTCCTCATTAAGACCCGGGACGAACACTTCTTTGCCCTCCCATTTGCAGTCCTCCCGAACCGTGGGGAGCGTGTCCTAGGTGATAGAGCATATGTACCTCCATACCTCCTCGCCTCGATCCTGTTGAGTAGAAGCTTTCTTGACTTTGAAGTCATTTTCTATAGAGCAGCCTCCAGGAATGAAGTTCTTCAGAAGAGGTTCCGGGACCACTTTAGGTACGGCCACCTCAGTGTTCGTGAGCGAATTAGAAGTTGAAGGGATGGTCTGTTGAGGCACGGATTTTGAAGTCTTCGCCATCGAGTTCTAGGAAATATGAATGTATGTCGATGAAGAAGGGCGGGTGGTGATTGGGGGAAGTGACCGAGAGGTTTACCCCTCCTTGGCTCGGGAGCCCGAGGGAAAACCAGTGGCTACGGCCTCTCGAGAAGCTACTCCTGCTCTGGACCAAGCCACCGATGTTATTGACATTATGGAATCGCCGTCTCATACAGAGTCTTTGTTTGACGAGGCTCAGGCCATCAAAGAGAAACCAAACGAGAAATCGCGGGCCGCAGACGAGGCCCTCAACTTGTTCTTCAAGGGAATGGACATCAGTGCATTGGATATTACTTAGGGCTTGGTCACCTAAAGATCTCGAAAAAAGACATGTCGTTGGAAGCAGGCAGGCTGAGCTCTAGCCCGAAGCTGGTGAAGTAGTTCTCTACTCTAAGCGTGGATCCCGACCGCAAAAGAACGATCGTGTTTACGATCCCGACAGATACCAGAGTGCTGTATGAACCTGTTGGGATGGCCAGCTATCTTCGCTGCTTGGTGACCGAAGAGGATTAGGCGAAGATAAACGAGGTGAGTGCACCGGGCCTTTTCAACTAGGCACAACAAGCATTGAACCAGGTATGTTTCCCTTTCTTTGTGTCCTTCGTGTAGTTCATTTAACCTTAGTATGTCTTCATGATCTCATTAATTTATTTCTCAGGCTTCGATGCTCCATCATGAAAGCATCCATTAGTCTCGGATGGAAGTCATCCAGCTCGAATTCGAGCTCAAGGAGCAAGTCTGGTAGAAGGACATGTACAAGGCTCTTAGAGAGCAAAAGGATGAGGCCCTCAAGGACCTCCCCATTCTCCAAGCTAAGCTGGAAAAAGTTCAAAGGGAGGCTTCATCCATGAAGCGGGAGCATGCCGAACTGGTTGAGAAGGTAAGGATTTTTGATATTAAAAACGAGAGGTTAAGCGTAGTAGCTAACAACGCAACCTCGTATGTCCAAGAGAAGATAGACCTGATTGACCAGCTCCGGACCGAGATGAACGAGCTCAAGGCCGAGAGTACACCGTGTTGAAGACCAAGAGAAGATAGACCTTCTGGCCTCGAAAAAGGAGGCTACCAAAGAGGAGTTGGCATCGATTAAGGACCAGCTCCGGGTTGGGAAGGAAATGGCCGGCAAGTGGTCCCGAGTAAATGATGAGCTTCGAGAACAACTAGGTTTGGCCATTTTGGAATGGGATGACCTCTCCGAGAGTACACCGCGTTGAAGTCCAAGATAGAGGAGACTTCGACCGATTCCTTTGAGGTCGAGGAGATGCTGATCAATACAAAAATGATGTAGAAATAGCCGAGGCTCGCTTAATAACAAAGGTCGAGTGCATATAGTGGCTATCCCGGAGGGAGACCCTTGAGGAGATTCACACCCAGGGGTTCGATCTGTCGGCTGAGATTGAAGAGGCCAAGAAGCTCGAGGCCGAGGCTAAAGAGCTATATGGGCTCAAGGGTTCCGGTACTGAATCGGGCTTTTGTGAAGACTAGGCGGAGGTGTCTTAGCTTTTTTTTTTGTTTTCCTTTGTACATTTCTTTTTGTTTATTTTGAGGCTGTTTTATCGTTCCTTTGTAAATATTTTTGGAATATATAAAATTTTCCCTTCGGCTATACTGTGTCTTTTACTTTTCAGTATCTATTTGTAACCTTTGATTTGAAGATTGTCATTAATGCCTTAACATAAATTTGGACATAATCTAGATTACTTGCTCCCTCGAAGCCCGAATGAGGCCTAGTTTCGATAACAACTCTGAGTTGCCTAGGCTTCGAAATACTAGATAAAAACAAAGACTTTTAAGATACTTGAATGTTTCAATCGTACATGATGGTGTTTTGTCGAGGGCAACCTTTTAATAGGTTTTAATCATATATAAGGACCTTATTTTCTGAGTACGGACTTGGATGTCACCGAGCCATTTTGAGTTGGCCGTAAGACTTTCATGTTTGGGCCCTGCCTAATAGGCTCGGTGCCTCCGAGATTCAATAGACCGAGCTGTCTGATCTTTTCATCAAACAACAGTCCCCGACTCGAGGAGGCCTGTAGGCTCTAGGATTTCGGATCTGTTATTTGTTTTAAGTAACTCAACAAATATATAGAAGGCAAATTTCTTTCATTACTTTGCATGTATAGTACATAATCGAAGGCGCGATGAGCTTTCTGCCATGGCAAAAGTGAGCTACACGGGTACGACTCGTCTGACCGTTTGATCTTTACAATGAATTCTAATAATTGAGCCTCGACTTTTAATATCAAATAATAACACCTTCTAAGGATCTTAACTTGGGGGTAATGGCCCCCCGCCCCCAGTATTTGAGACTGAACTTGTGAGAGCTCGAATATTGTTGGTCCAATACGGGTGGTCAACAATTCCGGCCTTAGGCCGGCCTTCAAAACAAAGGTAGCACGTTTTACTGTTGCCTCGTTAAAAACCTTGCTGTAAAATCCACTTCGGTAAAACCAGTCCAAGTGAAAAAGAGTACAACACGTGCTTTCAGACCAAATTATCAAATTTACCCTCAGTCGAGTGCCTGCATAAGCTAGTCCAAAGTACAACAAATTTCAAAGGGAGTTTTAATCGTACCTTAGCACTAGTACCACTTTAAGTGTGCCACGTTCCAGTTGTTCGATAGCTGCACACCATTCCCCGACTCGAGCTTATATGAACCTTTCTCGATTATTCCGACAACTCTATATGGACCTTCCCAATTTGGGCCTAGTTTCCCGTTGTTTGGGTTCTTAGTTTGTAGCATTACTTTCCTTAGTACCAATTCCCCAACTTGGAAATGTTGAAGGTTAGATCTTCTGTTGTAGTACCTCCCATTTGAGCATCCAACCAGACCATGGCGACTTCTCACCTTTCGTTTAATAAGTCCAAACTCGTGGCCATGGCCTCGCCATTTGACATCTCAGTATCATACTGGAACCATAGGCTTGGTTCCCCCACTCGACTAGGATTAGGGCTTCCACGCCGTAGACTAAAGAGAACAGGGTCGCACCGGTACTTGACTTCGAAGTCGCTCGATATGTCCACAAGATTTCGGGCAAGATTTCGTTCTACTATCCCTTTGAATCGGTAAATCTCTTCTTTAAGTTTTGGATTACAGTTTTTTTCATTGACTCTGCTTGCCCATTCCAACTAGGGTGGTAATGTGTTGATAATTTCTTTTTGATTTTGTGGTCTTTGAGAAACTTACTTCCTTGCTGCCGACGAACTGCTTTTCGTTATTGCAAACGATCTCGGCTGGTATCCCGAATCGGCATATTATATGATTCCAGATGAAGTCGATGACCTCTTTCTCCCGAACGTTCTCAAACCCTGAGCTTCGACCCACTTGGAGAAATAATTGATCATGAGTAGTATGTATATGGGCTTTACCGGGCGCCCATGGCAGGGGACCGACGATGTCCATCCCCTATTTCATAAACGGTCATGGTGGTAGGACTGGGTGAATCATTTCTCCTGGTTGATAAATCATTGAAACGTGTCTTTGGACTCTTTGCATTTTCTTATGAAGTCTTTCACATCCTTCTCTATCTTATTCCAGTAGTAACCGACTCTGATCAATTTCCAAACCAGGGATTCTGCTCCCGAGTGGTTTCCACAAGTGCCCTCGTGTACTTAGCTCATGGAATAGTTAGTCTCCCCCAGACCCAAGCACCTAGCTAGTGGCCCGAAAAAGGATCTTCTGAACAATTTCCCCTCAACCAAGCTGAACTTAGCAGCTTCGGGGCGTAGGGCTCTTGACTCCTTGGGGTCCGATGGCAATTTTCCTTTCTTCAGTTAGTCCATGTATTTGTTTCTCCAGTCTCAAGTCAATCTTGTCGAGTTCACTTCGGTGTGACCTTCTTCCACCATCGAATTCATCAACTGTATTACTACCCTGAGTCGAATTCATCGGAGTCGACCGACGACCCCAAGTTGGCCAATGCATCGGCCTCGTTATTTTGATCCCGAGTTACGTGCTATAGAGTCCATTCCTTGAATTGGTGTAAGGTCACCTGCAACTTATTCAAGTACCTCTGCATCCATTCTTCTTTTACTTCAGATGTCCCGTTGACTTGGTTTACGACAAGGAGAGAATCACATTTGGCCTCGATAACTTCGGCCCTTGGGCTCTTAGCCAGTTCTAGACCTACAATCATAGCCTCATACTCGACTTCGGATAATTTTACAGTTCTAATAGACTACCTAATTATGTTACTCATATGTAGTTTTAATACGATGTCGAGCCTGGACCCCTTCGCGTTAGAAGCACCGTCCGAGAATAGGGTCCAAATACCCGAGCTAATCGTCGAAGTGAGCAGTAACTCCTTCTCGACCTCAGGGACCAAAGCCAACGTAAAGTCGGCCATAAAGTCCGCCAAAAGAGATTTTATGGCTGTCCGGGGTTTGAACTCGATATCGTAAATGCAAATTTCTACAGCCCATTTGGCCAACCGGCCCAAGAGCTCTGGCTTATATATGACATTCCTCAGCGGGTACGAGGTCACTACACATATGGGGTGGCATTGAAAGTACGGTTTTAATTTCCTAGAAGCGCTTAGTAAGGTGAGCGCTAATTTTTCTAAGTGTGGATACCTTGTTTCGACATTGCCTAGGGTTCTATTAAAATAATAAATAGGAAATTGCATCCCTTCTTCTTCGTGGAACAGGACATCACTTACTGCCATCTCGGAAACTGCCAAGTAGAGGTATAATTGTTCGTCCGCCTTCTGAGTGTGTAGCAAAGGAGGGCTCGACAGGCATCGCTTGAGTTCATCTAAAGCTTGCTGGCATTCCGGGGTCCAACAGAAGTCGTTCTTCTTTTTCAATAGTGAGAAAAATCGATGGCTCTTATCTGACAATCTCGAAATAAACCGGCCTAACGTGACTATCCTCCCATTTAGTCTTTGTACTGCATTAACGTTGCCAACTATGGTGATGTCTTCTATAGCTTTTATTTTATCTAGGTTGATCTCTATTCCCCAGTTAGATACCATGAATGCGAGAAACTTGCCCGAGCTAACCCCAAAGGCATATGTCTCCGGGTTTAGCTTCATGTTATACTTCCTCAATATGTCGAAGGTTTCCTGCAAATGTTTCAAATGGTCCTTTGCTCGTAGGGACTTAACTAACATATTGTCAATATAAACTTCCATTGGTTTCCCTATTTGTTCTTCGAACATCCAGTTAGCTAGGTGTTGGTACGTGGCACCTGTGTTCTTTTGTCCAAACAACACTAGTTATAACAGTAGGTGCCGAATTTGATTATGTAAGAAGTCTTTTCTTAATCACCCGGGTCCATCCGAATTTGGTAATACCAGGAATAAGCGTCGAGAAAACTTAGTATCTTTTGTCCGGCCATTGAGTCGATCACTCGATTGATGTTAGGTGAAGGAAAAGAGTCCTTTGGACACGCCTTGTTTAGATCCTTATAATCTATACACACCCTAAGTTTGTTTCCTTTTTAAGGTACGACTACTAAGTTAGCTAACCAATCTGGGTATTTAACTTCCTGGATGGAACATATTTTCAGAGGTTTAGATACCTTGTGTTTGATGAATGCGTGTTTAATCTTAGACTGTGGCCTTCTCTTCTGTTTAAGCGGATGGAACTTTGGATCCAAGATCAATTTATGAGTTGTTACCTCCAGTGGGATCCCTATGATGTCTAGATAGGAGCAGGAAAAACAATCGACATTAGCTTTAAGAAAATCAATAAGTTTTTTTCTTGAGCTCGAGGGTTAGTCCCGTGCCCAGGTATACCTTTCAATCCGGTAGGTGCTCGATCAGTATAACCTGCTCCAACTCCTCAATCGTCGACTTAGTGGAATCGATGTCATCGGGCGCTATAAAAGATCCCCCGACGCCATAATCATCCTCTCCGTCCGCTCCGTGCTCCTCCTATTGTTCTGGCCCGGTTGAGGCCGAGATTATTTATTGCTATTTGGTGTCCTTTTCTTCGGCCACTTTACTATTTTTGATGTCGAAACCGCGGGCACCAGGATTACTTCATCGATAGCGAACATTTTCTTTGCGGCCGGTTGTTCATCGTAGACTATTTTGGTTCCTCCCTGAGTGGGAAATTTCAACTCTTGATTTAAGGTTGAAGGCACCGCTCTCATGTTTTGAACCCATGGCCTTCAGACAGAGGATTTGTACCTCATATCCCCCTCGATCACGTAAAACTTTTTCTCTTGGGTGGTCCTGACAGTGTTTACCGGTAAAGTTATCTCACCCATCATGTTCTCGCACGCCATGTGGAATCTGTTCAGTACCCGGACCGCCGGTACAATTTGGTCCAGTAATCCCAGTTGTTCTATAACCCTCGATCGGATGATATCAGTCGAGCAACTTGGATCAATCAACACACGTTTAACCCGAGATTTATTGATATGTACAGATATTACCAGTTCATAGTTGTGAGACTGGATGATGCCCTCAGCGTTTTCGTCGCTGAACGAGATGGACCCTTTCGGGACGTAATCCCGGGTACATTTTTCCCTCGTGATAGAAACTTTGGTGCATTTTATCATTGGCCCTTGGGGGACATCCACTCCCCCAATGATCATGTTGATCTCGTGCTGAGGCTCCTCCTGTTCAACCTGTTTGGCGTCCATGGTTCTGAAGTGGTTTTTGGCCTGTTCCCCTAGGAATTCCTAAAGGTACCCATTGTTGAGCAATCGAGCTATGTCTTCTTTTATCTATCGACAATCTTCGGTCCTATGACCGTGAGTATCATAGATTTACACACCAAGCTATGATCCCTCTGGGTGGGATCAGACTGCAGTGGTCTAGGCCACTTGGTTTCTTTGATGCGTCCTATGGCTGACACTATACTTGTAGCGTCTACGTTGAAATTATACTCCGATAATCTTGGTGCTTCCCTACTCCCGAGCGACTTGTCAAAATCGCTTTTTCTCATCAGGCCCCGGCTGCTCGGTCCTTGATCGTTTCTCTTGTCATTCCTTGTCGGGTGACGCCCGGATCCGTTTCCCGTCCGATCTGCACTGTACGACTAGTATCGATCTCGGACTGTCCTTGGCTCCTGATCGATGATTCTCTTAGACCTGTCATTTGTTTTGTTGGGGTAAACATACCCGGAAGGGGCCCCGAGTTGGTCGTCCTCGACTCTGATCTTTGATTGATACTTATTATGGACATCGGCCTAGGTGACCGCCGGGTACTCCACCAAGTTTTGCTTTAATTGCTCAGAAGCCATAGAACTTCGGGGGTAGAGCGCTTGAGTATATGCCTGAATGGCCCAATCATCCGCGATTGGGGGCAGATCCATCCGTTCTATCTGGAACCTCGATATGAACTCCCTAAGCATCTCGTTATCCCTTTGCTTGACTTTGAAAAGGTCTGACTTCCACGTCTCGACCTTGATCACCAGCAGGGGCCTTTACGAAAGCATCTGCGAGCATAGCAAACGAGCTAATAGAATTTGGAGGCAAGTTGTGATACCATATCATTTCTCCCTAGGTCAAGGTTTTCCAAAAACCTTTCAGTAATACCGACTCGATCTCGTCGTCTTCCAGGTCATTCCCCTTGATTGCGCATGTATAGGAGGTTACATGCTCGTTTGGATCAGTTGTCCCATTATACTTGGGAATATCGAGCATTTGAAACCTCTTCGGGATCGGATTTGGTACCGTGCTCGGGGGCGAAGGCTTCTAGATGAACTTTTTGGAGTCCGGCCCATTCAATATTGGGGGTGCTCCCGGAATCTGATCGACGCTGGAGTTATAAGTTTCTACCTTCTTGTCGTTGGCCTGTATCTTTTTCTCGCTAGACTCCATCGTTTTGTTAATGCTTCGAGCATCTTCATCACCTCGAAAGTTTCCTCGAGCCCAAATTCATCCGGCTCCACGGCAATTTGTTCATCACTTCGAGTGTTTTCCCTGGTCCGCTCGGGCTCGACCATATTAGGAGTGTGACTCTGGGTCTGTAACTACGCTAGTACCTCTTGCTGAGCTTGCAAAATTTCAAAAATCAACCGCAAGCTCACACCATCACCTTCACCTTCGGGCGCTTCTCGTGTCGTTGATCGGGTTGCCCCACGAATGTTATTTTCGGGTTCAGTTGGCAGATTGATGTTGATGGCAACCTATGAGTTAGACTCGACCGAGTCGGCGGCTGGGACACCATTGGGATCAACATAGGGCGCATCATTGCTAGGTACCATGTTATTGTTCTCGCCGTGGTGGCCTGACTCGGTGTCAACGTTCAAGTGAGCAAACTGAGAATTTTACATCCTTAGGTGAACCTAAAATCAAACCTCAAAGAACAAGCGTAAAACATGGTGTGTTATGGAGATTCGTATCAAATCACCACTATTATCTTTAGTCCAACGGTAGGCGCTAAACTGTTTACCCTTAAAAATGAGTAACAATTAAATTTGTACGCGGTTTAAAAGATGCGTGATTTAATTCAATACAAATAATCTAAGAACAATAAGTGATTAAATTAAAGAGAGAATGAACGATCAAACCAATCGTAATTTAACAATCAAGACTGGTTTCAAGTTAAACACTGAAATTAAGCCTCGATCAAGCCCTCGATAAGAGCTCAGTTGCTATTAAAGAGGAGAGTAATTGAAGAGCATTTTGAATAATAGCTAGAAGACAAAAATAAATTTTTATTGCTTTGATATGCGTGTCAACAACATGTTCAAATGAAAAAAAATTCTCCCTTTTATATAGTAGGAAAATTTCAATCCTAATATAAGACTAAATAAAATAAAAATTTTCTTTTTCCGGTAAATGTCGATCCGCAGTCAATATCGGGTGGTATTTATGCCGTAAATATTATGGCTCCCCCCTTGTCATACTCAATCGTTTTTCTTTTTTTCGTGGTCTTGAAACTTTACTTGGTCCGGGTCTGTTGTTTGCCGTGCCCGATCCCAGATGCATCTTTCATTACTCCCGAGTCCGACACGAGGGATCCTTCGGCCTTGCTTGCAGTTACGTCGGACCGTGCTTCCCTCTCGTTCTCTTATTGGGGAATCTGGAGTGACATCGCCCCCGATTTTACCCGTACACAGAGCCTCTTTTGCCTCTTTCATTAATTAACCCTCCTTTGAGCTCCGATCGCCTCGTTGTTATGTATTTAACCCTTTCTTATTAACATAATAAACTTCAATAGCTACCACTCCAATGTGTTTTCGATCCCTGGCTATAGTTCTATCTATATTCAAAGTCATGGGCTTTTTTGCCTACATTCACTTTGCCAAACATTGTCTCATGTTGTTAGAAATACGCTTATTTCTCTTCGACTGTGTAAATATTTCCAAATTGATTTATTATGTCATTGATTACCCTACTCGTAGCCTTAAAGTTTTGGGTTGAATACTCTGATCGACAAATTCTTTCACACTCGTTTTTCTTATCTAGCTGCAGCAACAGAAAATTGTGCAAGAATCTTTGGCGCTTTTGCTTTTCTTTTGGTTAGAAACTAATTGCAATTGATCTATCAAATGTCACTATACTTTTAGTTTGGTCGTCTCCATTATCTGAAGCATACGATAAATTTAATTAATGTAGTAAAAGACCATGCGCGTATAACTACTTTTACTAAATATCTAGCAGAAAATGACTGTAATTCTCTAGCTAGTATGGTAAGTGGTCGTTTGGTAGGGTGCATAAGAGCAATGCTGAATATGATGTATTAGTAATGCTGATATTAGTTATGTTTGCATTAGTTATGCTGGCATTAGTTATGCTGACATATTTCTTATCCATTGTTTGGTTTATATTAGAGCATTGCATAATTTCTTAAAGAATTGTTTGATTATAAAAATACCCTCATAACCAGTCCACTACTTTATCTTTTTAAAATAGACATATGTTGAGGAATGTTTTTATATGAAAAAGGTTTTAAAAAATTATTTGATTTGTTTACCTATATTGTAGTATATAACTGAATATTTATTTATTTAAAAAAAAAGGAAATATACTAAGTATTTATTTATCTACAAGGGTTATAACTTTATTTCCCACTTTCTTGGGTTATTAGGCATAGAAAGTTTGAATTAAAAAAATAAAAGAAAAATGAGTTGATTACAAGTGCATTCCAATACGTAGTAGTAGAGTACAGATTTATAATTTATAATGAAGAAATTGGCAGTGTATAGATATAGATAGCGAGAGTAATTTGAGTATCAAACTTGCATTAATATAATAATATATTTTAATCAAACATAAATGTTAAAGGACAATTTTGTCTTTAGCTAAGCTAATGCATGCATTAAAATCCAATATATTGTTAATGCTATATTTCCTATACATTAATTATACATATGATAATACCAAATAGAGTATATAACTAATGTTCGCATCTTCTGCTTGATTGTATATCTAATGCATCCTGCCAATCACTTCTGGTGATTGTACATGTTTTGGATTCAAGCTAATACTAATATAATATCTGTGTTTGCTAAAAGAAAAAAAAGAAGATGAATTCTGTCAAACACAATCAAGGAAATATAATCTTCGTTTCAATCTGATGTCTACCTCCTTTCATTCGTTCAAAGACAATATCTGCATACCAACGGGATAATCTTACCTTTTCTTGAGTGCATAAGTCATATTAATATTTCAAATTAGTTGTTCAATAAATACTGTCATATAAAATATAATAGAACAAATATCAACTTTCTTTCTTTGTAATCTGAATAAATATATGGATGGGGAAACGAATCAATATACAACCTAACATTGAACACTGAAGAAATACCGCATTTAACTACTCAACGGTTGGAGAGGGTAGAATTCCAGAAATTCGTCGGATGTTCAGTAAAATTTAATGAAGGAATAAATGTAATTAATAAGATATTATAATAATAAAAAAAATGTAAAGGCCTGAGGTCATCTTGCATAGATCCAACGGTTTAGATGGGATAGGCTCCTTACAATTCACTAGTCTGACAAATGGGACTACTTTGGTCACTTTCAATATTAATGCAACCTTATCCTTCCGCCGGAATTAATTTTATTCTGAAAAGGATTGTGAGAACTGAGGAATCAATGACACTAACAGAATAATTTTATAATAATGTTTCACTCATTTACTGAAAGTTGTGGCATCAAAATGGGCTTAGCATGTAAGGCTAGCCCAATCAAATTTTTTGGGTGAAAAATCAGAAATAATAATATTTATAAGTGGTAATTGAAAAATAGTTACAGCTTCAAAAGTAATTAAAATTTAGTTACTTTTTATGTAAAGATAAAATCTGAACAAAAACACTTTTAAAATCCGAAAATATTCTAACATAATATGCTGAAAGTTTATATGCAGGAGCTCTATTATCTAACATATTATACTAGAATTTTTCGTGTTTCAATAAAATAGTGGCTATTTTTCAATCACTTCACAATTGCTGGCTATTTTTTAATTACCAGTCTAAAAACTAGCTTGCCCGTGTTATTTTTACCAAATTTTAGCTAGATGAAGTGGCAAAATTATGCTGGATGAATATATTTACGACCATCGGTTATATTTCGACCTCATTAAGAACAATTTTGAAAAAATAGTCTCGCGCTAGAATTTTAGAGCACTAGAAATCCTCACAATCGCCAGCATTTTCAACTATCATTCTAAACAATTAAGTCGGTCAAAATTTGTGACAAATCGTAATGATTACCATAAGCATGTTCTGGTGATCACTAGAATTTGGCCCGAAATATTGACAATCGCCATAAGCATATTATGGTATCACCAGAATTTTTAACTAGAAATCCTAACAATTACCTCAAGAACCTGGCCATTGCCAGGTGCATACTTCAAGATTCTGACGTTGGATTTTTTCAAGACTTTGTTTATTGGGCCAAAATCTAAATGGTGACACTAAAAGATTATTTTGTGCAAATCATTAAGTTAAGATTTTGGGATCTTTATACAAATAGTTCGATAGAATTTTTTTTTTTTAAACTTTTTTTAATCAGTATATATAAATTGTACACTTATTACACACACACACACACACACACACACACACACACACACACATATATATATATATATGGATTATACATATGTTATACATTTTCTAGCTATTTTTAATTTAAGCATGTCATGTTTCCGAATCCATGGCACGTATTGTCTGCTCTGGCCCAACAGGCCTCACAAATTTGTCTCTTGGGCTGGGCCATCATCAAGTCAAAAAGCGTGTCTACCATGTAAACTTGTGTTATGCCTTATAAAAGTCTTTGTTTTCCTCTTCCACTCTGATGTGGAATTCGCCTAAGGTGACATATGCACTCATTCTTCAAACGTTTGCCAGTTCAAAAGCCTGCTAGTCTTGCTTGACCTATCCTTGTTGGCCTGCCCTCCGACATGGGCATCATATTCACCCATCTTGGGACTCGTACTGAGGGAGAATTAGGCTCTAGTATTTTGTTTTCACGACTCAAGTCCATTGGATATATTGTCTGCTTTGGCCCAACAGAACTTACAGATTTGTTTCTTGGCTATGCTATCATTGAACCCAAAGATGGACGTACCACATGAACTTGTGTTATGCCTTATAAATCTATTTTCTTTCTTCTCCTATTTCGATGTTGGATTCGCCTAGAATGTCGTGTAAACTCCTTCAGAAGATGTCAACCTAGAAGCATATTAGTCCTGCTTGACCCGTCCTCATCAACCCGCCTTCCGTTATGGGAGTCACAAAGTAGTTGAGTAGGTAGCTATTTTGGTTAACTCAATTCATTTAAAAGGAATTTTACACAATATGAAGATGTCAAAATTCAGCTTCACCCGATACCCCTACTTTTAAAAAATTTCACCCAATACCTATTTTTCGCTTTTAGAGCTTATTTTGCTTTTCATATTTTCATTTGATACCTAATCCCCTTCCCTATTTTTCTATGAAAAAGGGGTTATGATCTCTGGTCAGATTGAAATCTCTAGTCTACAAATCAACAAAGAATTGTGCTTGTAAATTCACTTTGCTTTTGCTGCTCTCGCAATTATAGAGCAATGTATAGTGAAATGGTTGTACTCATAAAAGTAGCCTCTCATTGCTATTTATGCAAGTGTGGTTTAGCTAAAAATGACCATGGCTATAAATAAAAAGTTAGATCTATAGCTTAGCCTATGTTTGGAAAAAAAAAATTCAGAAACAACATAATATACAACTGGTAATTGAAAAATAGCCACAATTTCAAAATTAAATTAGATTTAGCCATTTTTTTCACGTAAAGATAAAATTTGAATAAAACACCATTAAAAATCCAGAAAAATTCCAACATAATATGATGTAGTTCGAATTCTTTACATATAATAATGTACTGGAATTTCATAATGTGTTGGAGTTCCAACATAATATGCTTGAAATTTAGGAGCTCCAAAATCCAGCATATTATATTTGAACTTTTCGTATTTTAGCTAAAATAGTGATTATTTTTAATGACTTTTCAAACGCTGGCTATTTTTCAATTACAAATTCAAAAACTGGCTAGCCCATGCTATTTTCACCCTATGTTTTGCTATTTCTGTAGATATGGAGTACAAGGCCATTTTGACTTCTCTTTAAGCATCATAAACGTAACTCATGGCCCAATCGTGGCCTAAACATCCTCATAAATAATGTTGGGCTAATATGCTTAAGCCCAGAACAAGCGTGGCCCAATAATCTGACACCTTGAGGGAATAGTTAAATCTCAAATCAATTTGTAATTAGCTTACTCATCTAGTAACTATCCCAATATGGTAGCAATAAGATCCAAATCCTACCACAGGGATCGTGATGGCATCTAGTCTTTAATATTAGGTAAATCAATCACTTAAAAATGTTTAAATAGACAGAACATGATAAAATGAGAAAAAATTTAATATAAAAGCGGAAATAGAGTCAATACAAGCCAAAGTGGAAATACTCAACACAACTCCTCAGAACTAGGTAGTATAGAGTCATAAGCTCTAAGTGAATACATGTAGGATATTAGAAAATACAATACTGATCGAATATAATTAACAATATCAATATAATTGATGAGACTCAAAGGGACTGCGACAACATGCAGCTCTACCTTGAATCCTCACGACCAATGCAAGCTCTCAATCTCAAGATCCACTGTCTCCGGCACTTGGATCTGCATAAAAATATGCAAAAGTGTAGTATGAGTAACCACGATCAGTAGTCAGCAAGTATCAAGACTAAAATCGGTGAAATAGTAATGAGGCGCAAGTCACGTGATACTCACTAGTCAAAAATTTGCGCAATATATCAATAACTAGCAATAAAATATGTAAGGAAAAACAATATCAACCATCTCATAGAACATGTGATAACAACTCAATATAGGAAACCCATCTTTTGCAATAAATCATCAAGTAGAAGTGGGGCATATAATAGCATGTCAAATTCAACTAACACCTCATTAAGAATACAACATGGAGTTTTAAGAAAACTTGCATTTGATCGGAATATCAACCTCGTTGCTACACATAAACAACATCAAGAAAGACACCCCCAAATCATCACATAACATCATCAACGATGCGGCCCTTATTTCGCCGAATGTGCACATAACAATAAAATGCCTTCCTTATTTTGCCACATGTGTATATCACCATCCCTATTTCGCCACATGGGAAACGCGAGAAAATTCCATCCTTATTTCACCCCACGCGCACAACAATAATCACAATCGCATGGCAATGACCTCGTGCTGACACCCCTATCAGTTCGCTCAATATGTCCACATATGCCACAATTATCACAAAATACTAATACCAAAGTTTCATCAAAGTTATAAGCTCACAACTTATCAATAAAGTACACAAGGACATGACAATAATATAAAAATACGGATGGGTGTTCAACATATAAAGCATTATGGCTAAATCAATTGTAGCAATCATGATCATGTTGTCAAGTGATTTAAGCATGTTTCATATAAATTACATCATCAAATTAAGGCAATTAATAGCCTAAGGCATAATCCACTCATGAGCTACACATAGTACTCATGTACACGCTCGTCACCTCGTATATACATTGCTTTTCATGTAACACGAATAACAATTAAGGCCAAATCCTAAGGGGTATTCCCCTACACAAGGTTAGGTAAGATACTTAGCTCAAACAAGCTAAATCAATACTCTAAAAAGCCCCTGCCTCTCGAATCATCCTCCGAACGGGATAAATCTAGCAAAAAATAACTCAATAACATCAAACACGACTATAGAAATCGATTTCAAGTAATAAAGCTCTGATCTTTATCAAAAATAAAAAATTCAACCAAACAGTAACGGGGGCCCGCCTTACAGTACCCGACAAAAGCCACAAATCCCGACTATCCATTCGAATACGCGTCCAACCATACAAGTTTTATTCAAATCCGACTCCGAATCGGGGTTCAAATTCCTATTTTTTATTTTAGAAAAGTTTTGCTAAAACCCCTAATTTTTCTCTTAGATTCACCAGTCAAAAGCCAAATTCAAGGATGAATTCATGAATAATAATCAATGCGAGTTAAGAACATTTATCCCGATTCAAGTCGTAAAAATTGCATAAACAATCGCGCAAATCCAAGCTGTCAATCTCAAAATATGATATATGAAACTAAGCCTTCGCTCAAAGTATATTATGCCAGTGATTCTGCTTTTGCGGAAAAATTTTTGCTTTTGCAATACTACATCTGCTGAAAAACTCTCGCAGGTGCGGATTTCACTTAAGACTCCTCCCTTTTGCTTTTGTGAGTAGAACGCCACTTCTACGGAGACACTCATGTGGACAACAATGCGCACCTTCGCTCTCGCATATGCACTTCCGCTTCTGCGCAATCTTAACCGCACATACGGAAAACCCCCAGCCCTAGCCAACTTCGTATCTGCGGTCCCAGGTCCACTTCTACTGGACCAAATCTCGCAAGTGCGAAATACCAGAACTGATAAGCCAAAACAACCAAAAATGATCTGAAGCCTATCCGAAACTCATCTGAGGCCCCACAGACCCTATCCAATCACACCAACCAATCCCAAAACATAACATGGACCTACTCGAGGCCTCAAATCACACAAAATGACATCAAAACTACAAATCGCACCTCAATTCAAGCCTAATAAACTAATCGACTTTCAAACTTCCTAAACTCATGCCAAACCACGTCTAGCCAACTCGGAATAATCCTAACTTTTACACACAAGTTTCAAATGAAGTAAATAACCTATTCCAACTTCCGCTACAACAACCTGACCCCGATAACCTCAAAGTCAACTCTCGTCAAACCTATGAACTTCTAAACCTTTAAATTTCCAACTTGCGCCAAATAGAGCCAAATCAACCTATGAACCTCAAAATTCAAATTTGGACATACGCCTAAGTCCAAAATCTCCATACGAACCTACTGTAGCCATCAATATTCCATTCCAGGATTGTTTACACAAAAGTAAGACTTCGGTCAACCTTTATAATTTAAGCTTTCAGCCTTAGAACTAAGTGATCCAATTCAAACTAAAACCTTTCCGAAACTAAACCAACTATCCCCGCAAGTCACATAACCGCAAATAAGCATACGGGAAGCATCAAGTAGGGGAATGAGGCTCAAATAGACGAAATGACCAGCCAGTTCGTTATATTTTCCCCTTCTTAAACAAAAGTTCATTCTTGAACGGTTTAGAATCATACCTGGGATATCAAAAAGATGAGGGTATCTACTCCGCATATTATGCCCGGTTTCCTAAGCCACGTCCTTGATGGTTGACCTCTCCACTGAATCTTTATCGATGCAATATCCTTCTATCTCAGCTTCCGAACATGTCTATCAAAACTGGCCACCTGCTCCTTATCATAAGTCAAATCCTTGTCTAACTACACCGAGCTGAAATCTAACACATGTGATGGATCCTCAAAATACTTTTGAAGCATGGAAGCATGAAACACCGAATGAACTCCTGATAAGCTGGTTGGCAAAGCAAGTCTTTAGTACACCTCTTTGGCTCTCTTTAGAACCTCAAAAGGACCAATATACTAAGGGTTCAACTTGCCCTTCTTCTTGAACCTCATCACATCCTTCATGCTAGAAACTCTGAATAGAACCCTCTCGCCCACCATGTATGCCACATCACGATCCTTCCTCTCACCATAACTTTTTTGCCTGGACTGTGTTGTACGAAGCTGCTTCTGAATCAATTTAATCTTATCCAAAGCTTCACGAGCCAAATAAGTGCACACTAACCTAGCCTCCCCAGGCTCAAACCAACCAACCAACGATATCGCCTCCCATATAAAGCCTCATATGGAGCCATCTGGATACTCGACTAGTAGCTGTTGTCGTAGGCGAACTCTTCTAAAGGCAAAGCTGATCCCACTGGCCTCTAAAATTAATGACATAGGCTCTCAATATGTCCTCTAAGATCTGAAAGGAACACTCAGACTACCTGTTTGTCTAGGGATGAAATGTCGTACTCAACTCGACCTGTGTGCCCAACACACGTTGCACCACTTTCCAAAAATGTGATATAAAATGGGTGCCTCTATCCTAGATAATAGACACAGGCACACGATGCAGGAAAAAAAATCTCTATAAGATAAATCCGAGCCAACTGCTCTGAAGTGTAGGAAGTATAATTGGAATGAAGTGTGCAGATTTGGTCACTCTGTCCAAAATGACCCACACAACATCAAATCTCCTCAAGGTCTGTGGTCCCCAACCACAAAATCCATAGTGATATGCTCTCACTTCCATTTCGGTATATCTAGCATCTAAAGTAAACCACTAGGTGTCTGATGGTCGTACTTATGCTGCTGAAAATTCAAACACGGAGCAACATAACTAATAATGTCATTCTTCATCCTCCACCGCCAATAATGTTTCTTCAAATCATGGTACATCTTCGCGTCACCCGGATGTATGGAATACCGCGAACTATGGGCTTCCTCAAGAATCAACTCCCGTAACCCGTCAACATAACACAAATTCGGCCCTAAATCTGCTACATACCATTATCACCAACGGTCACCTCACCGTACTTCACTGTGTCCTTAACAAAAAGCAAGTGGGGATCGTAATACTGACATGCCTTAATGCGCTAAAACAAAGATGACTGAGATACAACATAGGAAAGAACCCTACTAGGCTCCAAAATATCCAACCTCACGAACCTGTTGGCCAATGCCATAACATCCATAGCTAAAGGCTTCTTCCCAGATGGAATAAAAGCAAAACTCCCCATACTCTCTGCCTTCCTACTCAAGGCACCGTCCACCGTATTGGCCTTACCCTGATGATAAAGAATGGTGATAACATAGTCTTTCAATAGATCCAACCACCTCCGTTGCATCAAATTCAAAGCCCTTTTCTTGAATAGGTGTTGGAGACTCGGTGATCCATATATACCAAGATACTCCATATAAGTAGTGGCTCCAAAGCTTGAGCGCGTTAACAATAGCTGCTAACTCCAAATCATGCACTGCGTAGTTCTTATCTTGAACCTGATGCCAAAGGCAAAACTAGAACTGGAGCTGTTGTCAAGGCATCCTTGAGCTTCTAAAACCTCTCCTTACACTCGTTAGACCACCTGAATGGGGCAGCCTTCTGAATCAACCTGGTCAATAGAGCTGCAATAGACGAGAAACCCTCCATGAAGCAGCAATAATACCTAACCAAACCTAGGAAACTCCTAATCTCAGTAGCAGTAGAAGGGGTGGGCCAACTCTGAACTGCTTCAGTCTTCTTCGGATCTACCTTAATCCCCTCATTGGACACCACGTGACCCAAGAATTCCACCGAGTCTGACCAGAACTAGCACTTGGCTAACTTAGAATATAGCTTCTTCTCCCACAAAGTCTGGAGCATGTTCCTTAAATGCTGCTCATGCTCTTCCCAGCAGTGAGAGTACACCAATATATCATCAATAAATACAATGACGAAGGAATCCAAATAAGGCTGAATCACGATGCTCATCAAGTGCATGAAAGCCGCTGGGGCATTGGTCAGCCTAAAAGACATCACCAAGAACTTTTAATGTCCATAATGAGTCCTAAAAGCCGTCTGAGGAATATCTGAAGCCCTGATCTTCAACTAATGGTACCACGATCTCAAGTGAATCTTCGAGAATACCCTGGCACCCTGAAGCTAATTAAATAAATCATCAATATGCGGCAGTGGATACTTGTTCTTGATAGTAACCTTTTTCAATTGCTTGTAGTTCTTATGGAACTGTCTTTCTTCTTCACAAATAGAATTGGAGCACCCCAAGGAGACACACTCGGCCTGATGAAACCTTTATCTAGAAATTCTTGCAACTTTTCCTTTAATTCCTTTAACTCTGTTGGAGCCATGCGATATGGTGGAATAGATATGGGCTAAGTTCCAGGTGACAAATCAATACCAAAATAAATGTCTTATCGGGTGGCATGTTCGGTAGGTCAACAGGAGAAACATTTAAAAACTTCCTCACCACGAGGGCTGAATCAACCGTAGGAGTATCAGCGCTCACGTCTCTAAGAAAGGCTAAGTAACCCAAGAAACCTTTCTCAACCATCTGTTGAGCCTTCAGAAAAGACACCGCTCTACTAGGAAGATGACCCAAAGAACCTCTGCACTCCAAACTTGGTAACCCCGACATAGGTAACATCACGGTCTTAGCATGGCAATCAAGAATATCGTGATATGGAGATAACCAATCCATTTCCAGGATCACATCAAAATCTATCATATTAAGCAACAGAAATCAATGCTAGTCTCGTAACCCCCAGTAGTGACCAAACAAGAACGATAGACACTGTCTAACATAAGATCCCCAACGGATGTAGACACATAAACAAGAGTATCTAGAGAATCATGAGACATATCCAAATATGAAGCAAAGTAGGATGACACATACGCATGAGTAAAATCCGGGTCAAATAAAAATGATGCATCTCTATGACCGACCGGAACAATACGTGCAAAGACTGCATCTCATGCAACTGCCTCAGTCCTACCAGGAAAAGCATAACAACAAGCATGGACTCCCTCTTTAGGAAAACCTCTACCTACTTGTCCTCCACCTCAAGCTGGCTATGCAGGTGGAGTAGCAATTGAAGTGGGAACCATAGCCTAAGTACCCTGATGAGATGGACCCATCCAAAGTCTATTATAATCTCTCAAAATGTGCCTAGTATCACCATACTCAAAACAACCTCTCTCCTGGCATGGCTGCTGGTACTGAGTTTGGCCCACGCGAGTAAGAATAACCACTATGGAAACCTCGTGCATAAGGTGCACTAAAAGATGGTTGTCCAGTATGAGTGCTCTAAATTCCATGACTAGCAGAAGCACTATGGGAAACCTGAAGTGCGGACTAAATTGGTCGATTGACAAAGCCTTTGCCATGAGGGACTTTTCCCTAGAGTAGGAGCCACCAAATCCTCCATACCCACGAGGCTTCTTAGCCTCCTTATCCTCACTCTCCTGCGCGCAGATACGCTCTAACCTACTAGAAATCTCTACAACCTGATGAAATGCAGTCTCAGTCTCCAACTCTTGTCCCATCCCAATCTGAGGCTAAAGGCGAGCCCCTCAATAAATCTAAAGACTCTCTCTATCAATGGATACCATGGAAGGTTCATAATGAGATAACTCTATGAACCTCATAGCATACACGGACACAATCATACTTCCCTGGTGCAACTGCTCAAACTTGCTGTGCAACTCATCCCTACAGGTCTGTGTAATAAACTCCCTCAAAAAAAGATTAGAGAATTGGGACCATGTAAGTGGTGATGCACCAGCTGGCCTACTTACCTCATAAGTCTGCCACCATATGTATGATGACTCTATCAACTGAAAGGTAGTAAGGCCGACCCCACTCGACTCCACCAAACCTCTGGTGCGTAGAATGCGATGACACTGATAAAAAAAACCTTGTTCATCCTCAGAAGCCCCTCCACAAAACAGGGAAAGTTGGAACTTCTGAAACCTCTCCAAACTCCTCTGTCCTTCAACTGATACAACTGACCCTACCTCGAGCTGAACTGCTACTATTAGTTGCACCGCCACAACACCTGGTGTCCAATAAGCATGAGTCGGCTGCTCTGATGTATGGGCGAGGGGAGTCTGAGCTTCTTTCCAGCTTGTGAAGTAGCTGGTGAAACCAGACTCAACTCTGCCTTGGCTAAACTCCAAAACATACTCATGAAGTGTACCAAGATCTTCTGGAGCCCTGGTGTAGCAATAGGCTGCTTAAGTGCATGCTCAACATGCTCAGGCTCCTGATCCTCAACTAGAGCTGCTAGAGGCTCCACAGCTGCTGATCTGGCAGGTTCTTCAACTATAAAACATGCCCCTTGTCGGCCTCTACCTAGGCCTTGGCCTCTCGCGGCTCTAATAGGGGAATCTGGTGCCTGCTCAACTGATCCGGTAGAGCGTTTCCTCACTATCTGTAAGAGAATATAAGAGTGAAAATTCAAACTTTTGAACAAACACATCCACACAATAAAAAATAAAAGAAAGTGATGTTTCCTAATAGTTCGGTAACCTCTCGAAAAAAAGTACAAACGTCTCCTTACCGATCCGTAAAACTCTACTAACTTGCTCATTATTTATAGAACCTATACCTAGAGCTTTGAGACCAATTTGTCATGACCCAAATCTAACCATAAGGATCATGATCGCGCCTAGTCTCTAAGACTAGGTAAGCCGATCATTTAATAACATTTAAATAAATAGAACATGATATAATAAGACAAAGTTTAATATAAAAGCGTAAATAAAGTCAATACAAGCCAAAATGGTAATACTCAACACATCTCCCTAGAACTAGGTAGTATTTGAGTCATGAACTCCAAGTGAATACATGTAGAATATTCAAAAGACAATACTATTCGAATGTAAATTAACAATATCAATATAAGGGATGAGACTCCAAGGGACTGCGATATCTTGCAGCTTTACCTTGAATCCTCAAGACCAATAGAAGTTCTCAATCTCAAGATCCGCTGCCTCCAGCACTTGGATCTGTATAAAAATATGCAGCAAGTGTAGTATAAGTAACCATGAACATTATTCAGTAAGTATCAAGACTAAACTCGCTGAAGTAGTGATGAGGTGCAAATCACGTGATACTCACTAGTTAAAAACCTATGCAATATATCAATAATTGGCAATAGAATATGTAAGGGAAAACAATATCAAAATCTCGTAGAACATGGATAACAACTCAATTTAGAAAACCCATCTTTTGCAATAAATCATCAAGTAGAAGTAGGGCATATAATAGCATGTCAAATTCAACTAACACCTCATTAAAATACAAGATGGAGTTTTACGAAAACATGCATATGATCAGAATATCAACCCTCTACACATAAACACCATAAAGAAAGACATCCCTAAATCATCACACAAAAATATCAACAATGCCACACTTATTTTGCCCCACGCACACAACAATAATCACAATTGCACATCAAAGGCCTCGTGTTGACACCTTAATCAATTCAATAAACATGTCCACATGTGCTAAAATTATTACAAAACAATAATACCAAAGTTTCATCAAAGATATAAGCACACAACTTATCAATAAAATCCAAAAGGACATGATAATAACATAAAAATGCGGATAGGTGTTCAATACATAAAGCATGACTATGGCTAAATCAATTGTAGTAATCATAATCATGAAGTTACAAAGGTATTTAAGCATGTTTTATATAAAGTGCATCATTAAATTAAGACATATTAATAGCCTAAGGTCTAATCGGGTCATAAGCCACACATAGCACCTGTGTACATGCTCGTCACCTCGTATACACGTCACTTTTCACGTAACACAAATAACAATTAAGGCCAAATCCTTAGGGGTATTCCACGCACAAGGTTAGGCAAGATAATTACCTCAAACAAGCCAAACCAATACTCCAAAAAGCCCTAGCCTATTGAATTGGCCTCTAAATATTTCAAATCTAGTCAAACACAACTCAATAACATCAAACACGGCTATGAAAATTGAGTTCAAGTAATAAAGCTCCGATCTTCATCAATAATTTAAAAGTAAACCAAAAAGTCAACGCGGACTCACCTCTTGTACAAAAGTTATAAATCTCGAATCTCCATTCGAATACGAGTCCAACCATGCAAGTTTAATCCAAATCCGACTCTGAATCGGGGGTCAATTCCCTTTTTTTTTTTTTTTTTTTTTTTATTTTAGAGTAGTTTTTGCAAAAACCCCTAATTTGTTTTTAGATTCACCAATCAAAAGCCAAATTCACTGATGGAATCATGAGTAATAATCAAATCCGAGTCAAGAACACTTACCCCAATCAATGTCATGAAAAGAGCCTAAAAGATTGCCCAAATTCAAGCTACCAATCTCAAAATATGATAAATGAAACTAAAACCTTGATCAAGGTATATTCTGCTAGTGATTCCGCTTTTGTAGACAAAATTCTGCTTCTATGACACTGCATCTGTGCAAAAACCCGCACAGATGCGTATTCCACTAAAGACTCCGCCCTTCGCGTCTGCGGTCAGAAAGCTACTTTTGCGAGAAAGCTCCTGCGGACAACAATATGCACATGCACTCTCGCTTCTTCGCAAGCTTAGCCACACCTGCAGAAAACCCCCAGTCCCAGCGAACATCGTATCTGCGGTCCCAGGTCTGCTTCCGCGGACTCCCACCTGTGGATCAAATCTTCCAGGTGCAAAAACACCAGAACTGATAAGCCAAAACAACCACAAATGATCCGAAGCCCATTCAAAACTCACCGGATTCCCCCAAGACCCCGTCTAATTACAGCAACCAGCCCTAACACATAACACGGACCTATCGAGGCCTCAAATCACAAAAAATAACATCAAAAATACTAATCGCACTTTAAGCCTAATGAACTAATCGACTTTTAAACTTCCAAAACTCATGCTGAACCAAGTCTAGCCAGCTCAGAATAATACCAAAATTTTCTCACAAGTTTTAAATGACATAATGAACCGAATTCAACTTTTGTCACAACAACCCGACCCCCATCACCTCTAAGACAACTCCAGGTCAAACCTATGAACTTCTAATCCTTCAATTTTCCAACTTTCGCCAAATAGAACCAAATAAAATTAGGAACCTCAAAACACAAATCCCGACATATGTCTAAGTCCAAAATTTCCATATGAACCAATTGAAATCATCAAAACACCATTTTGGGATCGTTTACACAAAAGTCAAACCTCAGTCAACTCTTATAACTCAAGCTTCTAGCCTTCGAACTAAGTGTTTCAATTCAAACCAAAACCTTCCTGAAACCAAACCAAAAATCTCCGTACATCACATTACCACAAATAGGCATACGTGAAGTATCAAATAGGGAAACAGGGCTCAAATACACAAAACAATCGGCCGAGTCATTACAAATAAAAAAGGTTAAATCATCTTAACATCAACACATAAGGCCTTCCAAAATTTGGGCCTAATATACCAATGTCAGTAGCCCAATGCAATATAAAATTAAAAGTTGGCCCAATTGTTCATAATAATTAAACGTCTGTGCAGTATTAGGCACGTTTAGGATGTGCTAATCATGTGTACAATTATGATCCATGGCCAACACAAGTAGCAAACCTTTAAACATCATGTCTGTGGTTGTGGTTCTAAATCACTAATATAAGTAAATATGTGGGAGTGAAGCGGATTACAAATCAATTCAAGATTTGTGGCAAACAAATTAAAAAACGAGTAGAAAAAAATGTGCGAGGGAATGAGACGGGTAGAAATTAATCAAAGCCTGTTGCAAATAAAATAGTACAAATAATATTATTAAATAATAATAACAATAATAATATTTACCCATAAAACAATGCAGTTAAATTTGTTGCGTGGTTTATAGACAAACAAACCGATTTGATCCAAAAAATGATAAGGCAATAAAACTAAAGTTAAGATTTAACGACTGAAATTAAAGAAGATAACAAGCCTAGTTCCGAAATCATCCTTTCCGAGAGCAGAAATGAAGATAGTGATAATGCGATGATAAAGCTGTTAAATTGAGAGAAAAATAACAAATAGTAGCTTTTGTATGCGGAATATTTCATGTGATTACAATGCCTATTAACCCCACTATTTATAGCTCTACCTAGGGAAACAAAATTCTAGGATCAAGCTCCCCTTAAATGAGAATAAAAGTGTCATTGATGAATATATAACGACATGCCTTGAATACAAACATTCTCTATAACGATTGCCCATTAACGCTAGCAAATATTCCCTCATTGAATCCATCCAGTACTGGTCACACACGTCGCATTCAGTATTAGTTGTTTCCTGACTCGTCCTTTGCATATCTTCGGTTCCACGTGTCTTCTTACCATTCAACCGCCTGTTATCAATCAATTTTAACCCACACAAATAGTCCCCCTACTTTTCAGTGATACATCTTAGTGTTACCGGGAAGTAGGTGAAGATAATTCCTTTATTGTCAGAAAAGTTCCTGAACGATCTCTGACACTTGAAAGGACGCACGTCTTCTCGCATTTAATACCCCGAACACGTGTTTCCCTACGATTCAGCAAATATTTTCGCAAGTTTTAAGGTAATCATGACCATAATTTTTGCCTTCTATAACATCTCTACTACTCATCATTTTTACTTCTACACTTTCACAACTTCCACAAGTTTTTCTCCTTTCCTGCACTTTCTTAAAATTCCTTCACAACCTTCAACTTCCTCATCAAGAACTTTTCTTTTATGAACCTTTTACTATCATATCTTCATACACTGATTTATTGGGAATCACAATCTTTTCTTTGGTGTAGGCCCAAAGAAAAACAAAAATAAGGAGGTTGATGTGTCTGATCCTCTAACTCTTGACACCGTCATACCACTTCAGCTCAACACTGCAAATGATCTTCGAGAAAAAACTCCTCCTGCAAAATCTCAACGCCACCGATTTTGGCCAGTTCGTAGGTACCCCTTCTTCATTTGTCCTTCTAGTATCCCAACTCTGAAGGAGGACTGCAGTTGCCCCAATATTGAAATCCTTTCCCTAGAAATGGTAGAGCGAGTTACCTGCTCCAGGTAGGGAGTAACGTATATCTATAGGTATTCCATTACCTTGGGTCCATTCTCTTTGGGATCGAGTGAAGGGCTCAACTCAATAATCTTAGAATTTTGCCGCCAATATCAGATATGCTTAGCATAAGTAGGACCATCAATATGGTGGACAATGGCTTACCTTCATCAATGGTGCATTAAGACCGGGGAAACCCTAACTCTTGCATATATGATGAACCTTCACTCTCCTAAGATTTTCTATGCGGGAGTAATAACTTTAGCAAGTGTGGACACCACACCCTCCTCACCAGAATAGATGATGACAATGATCGTGGATAGATGGAATGATTTGTCATTATTGCTACCAGGGATATCATCCCAGCCACAACTCTAGCTTTTCCCGAGTCGTGGAACCTTTTCCGTAAGTCTTCGGTTATTTGCTTTTGTAAAAAGATAAATTCCTATTTTTTTGATTTTCTGTTTCCTTCATTTCATCTACCTGCTGGGAACCGTCATGGGTTCACGGTCTAGACCAATGGGTTCAGAAAATTCTGGATATAAGGACTCCAAAAATATGGGTGGAAGGCAAAGCACCATGGTACGCAAAAATTCTTTTTCTTTTATGCTTGATCCAACAAAAGAAATCCCATGAATAAATTTCTAACTCCATTTTTGCCTTGTAGAGGGGTTCCATCACTTGCCCTAAAGTTAGATGACCACGAAGAGACTATGAGGGTATTGCAGAATACCCTCGATCGGAGTAGAGCTCGTGGATCTATCCGATCCTTTGGTGAGGGTGCCTCCTCTCGGAGTCCCCTATCCAAGAACTAGAAACTGAATAGGAGGCGTTCCTCCTTAGCTGGGACTCAAGAGAAAACCGAAGTAGTCACAGTGCCTATAGTGGTCCTCGATGATGAAGGAGAAGCCAATGATGAAGAGGTTTCCCTTCAAAGGAGAAAAGGATCTTCATTGGCAATTGGATGCTCAACCGTGAAAGCTCCAAAATCCATCGACCGATGAAGTCCAAGCGCTTTGAGGTGAAATGGGCTTAGTTGAGAATGTTGATTCTCGCTTCCCAACCCCCATTTCTGTCTCCATCCAAGGAGTTCGGACCTTGAGCTTCTTATGTCCTCAACTATTAAGCAAGAAAAACTGCTCCTCCCTCTACCACCGCTACTTTTGTTCCTTCTACACCAACAACGTCTCGCCACCGACGCTAGCTGCTCCTTCGCCACCAGTACCAACTTTATCTCCTCCACCGGCATCAACTGATTGGGAAAGGGTGCCATGTCCTCTCCAGGCCAGTGGAACTTGCCAATTATATGAAACTGCTGGCTTCGGTGAAGGATTGGAAGAAAATGGACTCCTTTTCTGGGGAGTTTCTGATAAACAATAGTATGCATAGTGCGACGGAATTACCATCCTAATTTCCTTCTATCTTATTTTTCGTTTATATGCTGTAATGGTAATTTTAACTCTAACCTTTTCTTTTTAGGTCAACCTTAAGGTTGATCCTTGACAAACAAGGGCTTGCTTCTTAGCGGGGTCAACTTTTAGCTGACAGGGAGCAGCTTGTCGTGCCTCCCGGTACTGGAGGCAAAAGTTGCACAAATAGGAGGCCAATGCTGCAGAGGAGAAAAGGGCCAAAGTGGAAGAGAGGCTCAATAGGGTCATGGAGCAAAATCTGCTTCACTCAACTACAAATGTTGAGCTCGAATCCCGCCTTAGTGCCATGAAAGCTAAAAAAGAAAGGTTCTAGGACGAAATCAACAAACTCCAAGAAAAACTCCAAGATCAAGAAGATTCCATCGTCTTTAGAAAGATCTATGTCATGTACCATATGAGGAGGAAGACTTTAGAGGAAGCCAAAGTAGGCATTGCTGATATTAATGACTGCATTGCCGAAGCTCGATAACTAGAGTTAACTGCTCATGAAAATCTTTCTGCTCGGCTCGCCGACTCCTCAAATACTAGTTCTGAGTATTCGGGAACCGAAGGGTAGATTGAAGAAGATGAAGGCCCCAAACCGATAGAGGATCTGCCTCCTTCTACCGGCATTTATGTAGATCCTTCTCTCCCTTCAGGTTCTGGAAGCAAGGAATAGCGTATATTTTTTTCTTTTTACCATTTGTAATTATGCCGCAACTCTTTAATAATTTGGCACTTGATAAATAAAAGAATTTTTTTCTTAGGTGCTGTGCAAAAATATTCCTTTTATGTTTATTTTTTTTAGCAAATATACCACTAGGCAGGTTGCCTAGAGGCTAATATATAAATAATAATCAAAAACAAAGATCCAATGTTTACAATTTGTCTGACTAAAACTAAAAAATGATAAGCTAAAGTTAATAAAAATGCTAGCTATTACACAAGATATTAAAGTCAACTCCCCATATATGATGGTGTGCGAATCCACAAGCCATGTGCAAACCTCAATGTAGTACCTCTAAAACTCTCAACAGGTGCCAAGTTTTGCGTTCCAAAGGACAAGACAAACGTGAATCTCCAAATACCACCATCGACTTCTGAAGCAGACTAATCCAGATAAATTCAAAGAAAAATCTAGTACTTGTATCCAATCCAAGACAAGCTGTAATGAAAGTTGTATCCTGTACTAAAAATCTCATGCCTGCTTTTCCATGTCTCCTCTAGAATGGACATGTAGCCATGTCAATACCACTATATGAAGAAATGATATTACAAAGAACACCAACATCAACTCTTGTTTCATATCATACCATTGGATCCTTGCTTTGAATTCTCACAATAACCTGCTGGACTGGAGTGGAAACAGCCCAACAGATTACAAACTTCATTCGCAGTATCATACACTGCCAATCAGTAGCCTATTGCCTGCATTGCAATCCACTCCCAAGTACTGCCATAACATCTCCAGGCTGGGCATGTAAACGCACCAATACCACTGGACAATACCATAACAGTACCTAGGTCTTTGATACTAGACAACACATAACTGTTGGATATCTGCTTAACTGCACCATTTGAATCTTATGAAAAGTGTGTTAGTGAGGTACAAGAGTCAAGCTGCAGCCCCGCCTTTCCCCCAGGTTATCACACAAGATATACCATTGATTTTGATTAAGAACTATGACTATTTGTGATATCATTTGTATACAGATTAGCTGCCTACTTTGAAGAAAGGTTATCCCTACTTCACTACCATATTGAGTATGATAACATGCTAATATCACTGGAAAGTGCCCTAGTAATAGACAGAACCATATACCGACTAGACAAAAAGTAGCAGCTGCCAATATAATATCATACCTATTCATTATTCCGGAGCTTTCCATTTAGTAACCCTAACCCTAAGATTAGGGACTTGTGCTTTGTCAAGGTTGATTAGTCTCCTCCCTGCACTAGGCAGTTCAGAGAAGGAGTGAAATTGAGCTATACCTGCAAAAGAGAAAACAAGGTTAGCTAAAAAGTCTGCCACAATGTTGCCCTCCCTTAACACATGTTGAAAAATCACATTGAATTGATCCTTCATCTCCTTAATCCTCTTTACTTCCTTCCCTATACTCCAAGGAACATCCCATTCTCCATCATAATCTTCTTCATCACCAGAGAATCTGTCTCCATGATCAGAGGATGAAGCTGCCTATCCATACAATAAGAAAGCCCTTCAACAATTGCCTTTGCCTCAACTTCGATATTGGTTGTCCACCCTAATTCTTCTTCCTTTGTGTATATTGCATCTCCTGAATCATCCCTCACACAAAAACCATATGAACTTGTCCAGGGTTACCTCTCGAAGCTCCATCTATATTGCATTTAAACCACCCTCTATAAAGTAGTTGCCAAGCAAATCTTTTAGTGATAATGTAGGGCTTATATCCTTCAAAATATTTAACCATGTCTGGCCAGAGTAAAGGGATATTAGGCAGCTAAGGATACCTAACTCTAAGGATATTAGGCAGCTAATTGTTAGCTTAGCACAACAATCAGCACTCCACCATGCTCTAATAACCTGATGTATTTGTACCAGATTTACCACCAATCCTGCAGCTTGTAAAAATAACTTCCACACCTTAGTAGCAATATAACTTGTACGGAAGATATGCTGAAAGGTTTCTTCTTGTGATGGTATGTGGCACCAACACTTAGAGATAGTTAATTAGCCACCTCTCCTGCATAAATCATCTGTTGGCACCTTCCCTTTTCGTAGTCTCCATAAGAAGAAGAATATCTTGAATGGTAAACCTTTTGTCCATAGTAGCTTGTATTCTGGATTTGGTGGAGTCCTAAGCCTCAATATTTTCCAAGCACTGCCTCTTGCCTTATATGCTCAGCAATGTCTTTTGGAAAATTCTGCTCTAAGATCTAATCGTTCCACCCATCTTCATCTCTTAGTTATGACACCTCTTGAAGGTCTTTATTGATATTGAAATTCAGGAGGTACTACATGATACAATGCTCCCAGGCCAGTCCAATTCTCATGCCAAACATTAGTAGAACCCCTATTCATTTCCCACAAAATTTCATGTTCTACCTCCTCTCTTGCCTCTAGCATTTTCCTCCACACATATGATCCCTCCCTAAATTGTACCATAGTAGGCAGCTCCTACTTGCAATATTTATTCCACATGAAGTACGACCAAAAAGATTTTGATGTCCTAAACCTCCACCATAACTTGGAAAACAATGCCTTAGAAACATCAAATAATGATCTAAACCCTAGAACCCCCTCCTCCTTAGGAAGACACAAATTTGACCACTTTGTCCAGTGTCTACTTCTCCCTTCTTCTTTTGTACTCCAGAAGAATCTAGCAAAGATCTTATGTAGGTGTTCAAGAATGTTATCAAGAGGGTGTAAGACTGATAGAATGTGAGTTGTAGGCTCTGAAGAACATTGGTAATAAGAGTGGCTTTGCCTCCAAAATATAGAAGCTTTCCCTTCCAAGAATGCAACCTTGCCTTCACCTTCTTTATAAGATCATTGTAATAATCTTTTCTCCTCCTTGTGTAAAATATCGTAACGCCCTAGGTAAGTAAATGGAAACTTACCTCTCTGAAAGATAGTTATAACACCAACAACATTAAACAAATGTCCTGCCACCTTAGCATGCATGTTGTATGAACTCTTTGCCTTATTGATCAGCTGCCAGAAGTTTCTTCATACAGTGTAAGAACTTCCATCACTTTCCCCAAGGAACATGGATCAGCAGAGGCAAAGATGATTGTATCATCTGCATATGCCAAATGATTTAGGGGATCAGTCCATTTTGGCATTACCATACCCTATAAACCTCTTATCCTCAAACAACATATTCAATGATCTTGAGAGGACTTAAGCAGATAAAATGAACAAAGCTGGAGACAGAGGATCTCCTTGCTTAACCCCTCTTGAAGACTTGAAAAAACTAGAATCCTGTCCATTTATTAAGACTGAATACCAATTGTTAGCCAACAAATTCCATATCATGTTAATGAAGTGCTCAGCAAATCCCATTTTCCTCAGTACATGAAGAATATACTTCCATGACACTCTATCATAAGCGTTGGCCATGTCAAGTTTGATAACCACATTAGCAGGTTTCCCCCCTAATCTTATACCAGTGACAATCTCCTGTGTGAGTAAGATATTCTCAAAGATACTTATCCATTTAACAAATCTAGATTGATTAGGAGATATTAGTGAAGGTAATATCTTCCCCAATCTATCATTCATCATCCTTGAGATTACCTTGTTTATGAAATTTTTAGGCTTATTAGTCTCAAATATGAGAATGTTTGAACCACTGGCTTCTTAGGTAGCAACACTAGATTAGTGTGAGTAATTGATTTTGGTAGAGATGCTCCACTGTAGAAAACCTGTAACTTATTGAATATATCCTCCCCTATTATATCCTATCACTCTTGATAGAAAATACCTATGAAACCATCTGGTCCACTTGCACTATCACCACTCAATGAGAAGACAACTCCCTTAACCTCTTCTTTACTTGGCATCCTACATAATTCCATATTTTTCTTGAATGTCATCATAGCAGGTACATTATTCAGAAGATAAAAATTATTAGGATCCCCTTCTTGAGTGAACTGTCTTTGAAAGAATTCAACTACTTCATTGGCCATCAGTTCCTGTGTTTCTATCCACACTCCATCACCTTTTTTAATCCTTTTAAGTTGCAATTTCTGCCTCTTACCATTCACATGATTACGGAAGAATCTTGTGTTCCTATCTCCTTCTGAAAACCAATTTATACCTGCCTTTTGTTTCCAGTATTGTTCTTCAATGCTAAGATACTTTTTCAATTCAGCTTGTGCCTTTTGAAGTACAATTCTATTATCAATAGTTGGCTCCTCCTCAAATAGCTTCTTAATTCTCACAATGTCCTCCCTAATAGCAAGCTGCTTGAATATATCCACATATGTCAACTTACTCCATTTGGATAATGCTATCTTTACTCTATTTAATTATTGGCTGAATATCAAGAAGTGGTCCCCAGTAAAATCAGCCACCCAATTCTTCTTAACAACCTCCTTAAATGTCTCATGCTTTGCTCAGAAATTGAGAAATCTAAAAGGTTTCACAAATTGCATTGCATTATCTCCATAACTCATCAACAAAGGTGCATGATCTGATCTTGTTCTTATAAGGTGTTCTACTTCAATATCAGGAAAATGATTCTCGAAAGGAAGATTGACAAAAATCCTGTCCAGCCTCTTAAAAATACACTCAGCATTAGGTCTCCCGTTCCACCCTGTAAAAGGGCTTCCATTGTATCTTAGATCAAATAAACCACATGAATTTACACAAAATGCAAAGTCCTCATATTCTGGAGGATAAACTGGAAGACCTCCTATCTTTTCTTCTTCACTCAGCACCACATTAAAGCCACCTCCAACTATCCAAGATAGCTCCATGTCATTTGCAAGATAGTACAAATTGTCCCATAACTCCAGCCTTTCAAGTGAAGAACATTTGGCATATACAAAAGTCATCATAATATACTTACCAATGTCTTGATGATAGACCTCGATAGTCACCTGCTGTTCAGTATCAATGAATAATTCCCACTCCACAACACTATCAAAAAACAACCAAATCTTACTATTTATGTTTGCATATGCAATATCCATTCCTAACCTTCTCCTGTACCTCTGAATATTCCCAGCTTTTTGAAATGGTTCCATGAGAGCCACAATGAAAAAACAAAACTCCCTATGCATATTAATAACCCTCTGAAAGGCCTGTTGAGTTTTTGCGGACCTTATATTCCAGATCAAAGTTTTAATCATCATTTAGTGATTGAGGCTGCCCTCTAGGGAAAACTTCTTTTAGGTTGTGGTGGCTCTTTATTCTGCGCTTGTTTCTTACCCTTCTTACCACTCTTCTCATGAAATCTTGGAGATAAGTCAGCCTCCCTTGCCACATCTTTGAAATTACCTGATGTTGATTCATCATCACCTTCTTCTTCAAATTGCCTTTGTTCTACCATTGCATTCTGAATGTCAACTAGAATCAAATTATGTGTGATTATATCATGTAGTATCTGGTTAGGTGATTGCAACGGCACATTAATTTGAATCTGCATTGGATCCCCAATACCTGAAGCACATGCCATTGGCATTGCTTCAATAGCTACAGAGTTCTTCAGAACTATAGCCTGTTCAATACCATGTTGTTCATTCATTGTTATCTTCTTTAGAACTTCAGAATGCTTCTCCATGACTCCCATATTCTCCTGCATCACTTTGAACTGAAGTTCACAAACAGAACTCAAACTAGGGTTCACTGTAGAAGAAAGTGCTGGAATTACTGTTCCATTGAGATCATAGTTTATTTGATTAAAGCTTCAGGTATATTTTTTTCATCCGCTAACTTTTGATTGCGGGCATAAACTCTTTCGGAATCTACCCTTTACTGTGAGAGTTTCATAAGAGATGGACAAGAAATACGATAAAAATAAAAGGACTTTGTTTTATTCCCTCTATTTTTTAAAGTACATAGGCATTCATTTGCTTAAGTAAATAATGTTACCAATACATGTGGCTAATTTATACAAATTATTTCTACGGGCTGATCATGCAGTCCCCGGTCCCGATGTAACATTGATCCCGATTTTTATGGCACTTTTGGTGCCATATCAGATATTATTCTCCCCCTAGTTTTCAAGTGAGAAGCATGCAGGTTCAAAAACTTGCATCCATATTGCTGCTTCTTCGGTGGAGATAACTTGTGAATGGTTAAATAATCCTTTTTTTTAAACGGAAGGCAAGTCTTGACATCGAGCCAAACATTATTTTACCATCCACATATATATTTACCATAGATGTGAGAATATGAGTGCCTTGATATTTAAAGGTCTTGCCTTTGCCGGTGATGCTCCCATAGTAGTATACTTTTCGTTGCTGCCTCATTAAAAGCCTTGCTAAAAATACCTGATTAGGACAAAAACTGGACGAAGAAAAAAAAGAGTGCAACACTTACTTTAATTATTGGTAGAAGCCATCAGCAATAATACATTTTGAGGTGAGCCACGTTTCAATTGTTGGGCAATTTGACTCTATCTTTATTTTTCAACTCATATGATTATTTAATGGTGATAGCTGAAACCCGGTAAGGACTTTCCCACGTTGGTCCCAACTTCCCAGCATTGACTTCCCAAGTGCTCTGAGTCACCTTCCTCAAAATCAAATCTCTTAGTTTGAAATAACGGAGATTGGACCTGCGATTATAATACCTTTCCATCCTTTGCTTTTGAGCCACCATCCCCACGTACGCAAAGTTCCGGTGTTCATCGCACAAGTCTAGATTTACCATCAATGCTTCATTGCTTGCTTCTTCGTTGTTCAGTAAAACCTCAAAAGTCGTCTCCCCTACTTCCACTGGTATTAGAGCCTCCGAACCGTACATGAGAGAGAAGGGGTTTCTCTTGTGCTCGCTTTTACCATTGTCTGATATGCCCATAGCACTCTGGTAGCTCATCGAACCACTTGCCCTTAGCATCTTCTAACTTCTTCTTAAGATTCTTAATAATTACTTTGTTGGTCGATTTCACCTATCCGTCAGCACTTGGGTGGTATGGCGAAGATGTAATTCTCTTGATTTTTAACCTTTCCAAGAACTTTGTGACCTTTGAGCCTACGAACTGTGGCCCGTTATCACAAGCAATTTCATTTGGAATTCCAAACTGGTAGACATTGTGATCCCATATGAAGTAGACCACTTTGCATTCTCTAATCCATTGGTAATGACTTGTTTCAACCCATTTAGTGAAGTAATTAGTTAAAACTAAAAGAAACCAAACCTTTTCGGGGCCCAGTGGTAGAGGTCCAACTATGTCCATTCCCCATTTAATGAACGGCCATGGGGACAACACAGAATGCAAAAGTGCTGCTGGTGGTGCACTATCTGTGTATGACGGTGATATTTGTCACATTTTTGTACGAATGCCTTTGCATCCTGTTCCATTCGGGTCCAGTAGTAACCTGCCCTTATCAACTTTTGACCTAACGAGTCTGCACCAGAATGATTCCCGCAAACTCCTTCGTGGACTTCCCTTATCACATAGTCCACCTCCGAGGCCCCTAGACACCGAGCTAATGGTCCTTGGAATGACCTCCTATATAAATGCCCATCTACGAGGTAGTAGCAAAATGCTTTGGTCTGTAGTGCCCGGGACGCCTTTGGGTCTTCGAGTAATTTACCATGCCTAAGATACTCAATGCACTCGTTCCTCCAAATCCAGATTAAGTTGGTTGATTTTACCTCACAGTAGCCATCTATATCTACCACCGAATGCAGCAATTGGACGATCGTATCGGACTAAGATTCCTTCGTCTCCTTGGATGACCCTAAATTAGCCAACACGTCTGCTTCCGCATTTTCTTCCCTCAAAATATGGACGATTGACGATTCTTTGAATTGTGCAAGCAATTCTTGAACCTTGTTTAAGTATTGTTGCATATGCTCTTCCTTTGTGTCGAAAATTCCATACACTTGGTTGACTGCCAGCTGGGAGTCGCATTTTATTTCGGGGGACCTCAGAGCCTAGTCCCCGAGCCAGCTCAAGTCCTACAACCAAAGCCTCATACTCGGCTTCGTTGTTAGTTAACAGAACAGTTTTAATGGCCTGCCTCAGGGTTTCCCCCGAGGGCGTGATTAGAACTATCCCGAGACAGGACCCTTTTACGTTGGAGGCTCCAACTGTAAACAAAGTCCAAACCTATGATGCCATTTCTGAAAACAGCACTACTTCCTTAGCAGCTAAGGGCATTAACCCGGGACTGAAGTCCGCAACAAAGTCGGCTAAGATTTACGACTTGATTCCAATCTTGGGTTTGTACTCAATGTCTAATTCATTGATTTCAGCTTCCCATTTAACCAAATGACATGATAACTCAGGCTTGTGAAGGACATTCCTTAATGGAAATCTTGTCACAACGGCTATCAGGTGGCACTGAAAATAAGGCCTAAGCTTTGAAGAGACAGCTACGAGAGCAAAGGCCCGTTTCTTGAGGTGAGGATAACGAGTATCCACCCCCAAAAGTATTTCACTAACGTAGTAAATAGTAAATTGCATGCCTTATTCTTCTCGGACCAAAAAGGCACTTACCGCTACATCCACGATCGCCAGATATATTAACAACTTCTCGCCTTCCCCCGATTTTGACAATAATGGGGGGCTGGACAGGTACCTTCTTAGGTCTTTCAGTACATGTTGGCATTCTGAAGTCTATACAAAATCGTTCTTCTTTTTCAGAAATGAAAAGAAGTGATGGCACTTTTCTGAGGATCTTGAAATGAACCTGCTTAGAGCTGCCAACCTTCCAGTTAGTCTCTGCACCTCTTTCACGCTTGTTAGCTAATCCAGATGTCTTCGATGGCTTTGATCTTGTGGGGGTTAACTTTGATCTCTCTTTGTGAGATGAGAAACCCCAAGAACTTTCCGAAGCCGTCCCTTAAAGGCACACTTCTCGAGGTTGAGCTTCATGTTATGCTTCCGCAAGATGTCTAAGGTTTATTTGAGATGTATCATATGATCCCCTGCATTTTAGGACTTAACTAATATGTCATCAATATATACTTCCATCATTTTGCCTATCTGATTCTCAAACATCTTATTAAAAAGCCTCTGATAAGTACCTCTGGCGCTTTTAAGCCCAAAAGGCATCACATTATAGCAATATGTGTCAAAGTTTGTTATGAAAGAAGTCTTTTCCTGATCCTCCGGGTTCATCTTGATATGATTATATCCAGAGTAAGCACCAACGAAACTTATTAGCTCGTGCCCGATCGTGGCATCAACCATTTGATCAATGTTCGGCAACGGGAATGAGTCTTTAGAGACGACTTATTTAAATCCTTATAGTCTACACATATTCTAAATTTGTTATTCTTTTTGGGTACTACAACTATGTTGACTAACCATTACAGATATTTTACCTCCCGAATTGAACTAATATTTAGTAATCGAGCTACCTCTTTTTTAACAAATCTGTTCCTGACCTATACTATCGGGCATTTCTTTTGCCTTACTAGTGGAAAGTTTGGATCCAAACTTAGCTTGTGGACTGCTACCTCCAATGGGATGCCTGTCAATCCGAGTGTAACCATGCAAAGCAGTCAGTGTTAGCTTTAAAAAATTTATAAATTTTAACTTGAGCTCGGGATGTAATCCTGTTCCCAGATGAAACTTCCTTTCCAAAAACTCTTCGAACAAAGCCACTTGTTCGAGTTCTTCCGCAGTTGAATTGGTCACATCTGTCTCCTTTGGTTCCTAAAAATATCACGGAACCTGATAGGATGCCGGTGAATTGCCTTTATCGTCTTCAGTTGGGAAGGGAGAAGGCATCGGTTCCTGTAATTGCTATTTGTTGGAATCTTTCCCCTTGCTGCTGGATACAGTTGCCGCACTCATTTCCTTCATCGCCGGTTGTTCTCCTCTTATTTGCTTGATGCCTTCCGGCATTAGAAATTTCAACAACTAGTGATATGTTAAGGGTACGGTCTTCTCGTGTATCCACTGCTTTTCGAGGATTTCATTGTAACCCACATCGCCATCTACCACTTCGAATTGAGTGGTCTTCGTTACTCCTTTGATGTGTGTGGGCAGCAAAATATCTCCTCAAGTTGTCACGCTTGTCAAGTTGAAGCCAACTACAAGTTATTTTGTCGGAATGATATTCCAGGTCAATTTTGCTTGCTCCAAAACTCTTCATTGGATGATGTTGGTTGAACTTCCTAAATCAATCATAACACGCTTAATATTGAAATCTAAAATATTAAGAGAGATTACTAACACGTCATTGTGTGGCAGAAAAAGTCCGTCAGCGTCCTCCTATGTGAAGGTGATATCATCTTCCGCGACTTCTCGGAGTCTCTTGTTGTAGGTCACCGATATCTTTGTTTTCTTTGCTGCTAAAAATGTTACCCTATTGACTTCGTTCCATCCGAAGATCATGTTAATAGTCATCCGAGGTGACCCTTCTGCTACCTTCGAAGGCTCCGCATTGTCCCTGCTTTTGCCATGATTGTTTTTGGCTCGGTCACTTAAAAATGCCTTAAGGTGGCCATTCTTTAACAATGTATCCACCTCTTCGTGACGATGTCGCCATTCCCCAATTCTATGGTCATGAGTCCATCGTATTCATATCATAAGCCCGGATCCCTCTGGTTAGGATCCGATCAGATTGACTTCGGGAACCATGCTTCTTTGATATTTCTCATTGTCGATACCAACTCTGCCAGACTGGTGTTAAAGTTGTAATCTGATAACCTGGGATATGCGGAGTCTCGGGCCCCTGGCACATCTTTCTCCTGCAACGACTTGTTGTTCCGGTCACGATCTGCTCTTCTGTCAGGAGCAAGCCTATCCGATGTCTGAAACCCTTTGCTACTATGCCCATCCATCCTCTTGTACGGTAGAAAACGACTTCTAGAGGACCGCCGATCCGCATCAAAGTTTCTCTTAAACCTGTCTTGGTTTTTGTCTCGACCCCATCCCTTGGTCGATACCAATGACCCAAGCTAATCGCTTTCTATCCTTATTTTTTACTCATAGTGGTTATGATCATCCGCCCATGTGATTGCCTGAAACTCTAACATGCTCTATTTCAGTTTTGGGGACGCATCATAACTCAGAAGAATTAGCCCCTTCATGAATCCCTCCGCGGCCCACTCATCTGGAACCGCCGGTAACAACATCCTTTCTTTCTAGAACTGGATAACAAATTTTCCCAGCAGCTCAGATTCGCCTTGCGAAATTTTGAATATGTTTGCCTTTCTGGCCTAAACCTTTCTTTCTCCCGCATGGGCCTTAATAAATGAATCTGCAAGTATTTCAAAAGAATCAGTCATATTCTTGGGTAAGAGGGAGTACTCCCATTGTTATTCCCAGATCCGCTACCGGTCCCACCGGCTTCATCGAAACTGACTTCACCCTTTGGGGTGTTATTATCGATTCTCTGAGCCGTTTGATTTGTAGGAACAGTGGGAGGAATTGGGCGCTTTACGTTCACTTCATTGGAGGTGCTTGACAATGCTTGTTTTAACTCCGTTATCACCCAATCCTACCTTGAGAGGTTATCCATGATGCTTTCTGTTGTTCCTTCAAGAGTTTGACTGCTTCCACGACATGTTCCTCCTTCGCATCATCAGGAGTTGGTTCCCGCACATGCCGAGGTTACTGACCTTCACGAACTGGGGTCGTCTCGTCCTCTTCATTGCGGGTCTCACTGATTGAGTTGTCACACTGGGACAATTCTTCCCGTTCAATGCACGTTTCAACGTTGCGCGTTTTGTTGACGTCATTGGCTGCCATGTCTAGTTTTTACTAAGGAAAGAACCAAACATGTTAGTTATAAATGAATGGTCCATAGTGATTATGCAGCTGTCTAGGCCCCACCTTAGGCGCCAAACTGTTTACCCGTAAAACGATACAGTTAAATTTGTTACATGGTTTATAGACAAGCGAACCGATTTGATCCAAAAAAATGATAATGAAATAAAACTAAAATTAAGATTTAACAACTGAAATTAAAGAGGATGACAAGCGTGGTTCCGAACTCAGCCGTTTCGAGAGCAGAAGTGAGAATAGTAATAATGCGATGATAAAGCCGTAAAATTGAGAGCAAAACAATAACTAATATCTTTTGTGTGCAGAATATTTCATGTGTTTACAATGGATGTTAACCCAGCTATTTATAGCTCTACCTAGAGAAACAAGATCCTAGGATCAAGCTCCTCTTAAATGAGAATAAAAATTTCATTGACGAATATATAACGGTAGGCCTTGAATGGAAATATTCTTTGTAACGGCTGCTCATTTAACGCTAGCAAATATTCCCCCATTGAATGTTGTCCAATGGAAAACCTTTGAACTTCTACTGCCTCCTATGTCCCCTTCAGAATCCATCTGGTACCGATCACACATGTCGCATTCGGTATTATTTGTTTCCCGACTCGTCCTTTGCCTATCTTCAATTCTACGTGTCATTTTACCATCCGACCATCTGTTACTAATTTTACCCCATATAAATAATAAATAAATAAATAAATTATGTTTAGGCCGTGTTTGTGGTTACATTTCTTTGTTAAGAATTATAAACAAGAAAAGATCTTCGGTGTTGTTATGCTTCTTTTCTTTTTCTTTTGGTTAATAGGAATATTTTATATCGAAAGTACTTTTAGTACATGATGATTGTATTGAAATTTTCTGCTCATACTCTGTCAAATTCTAATATAGTTTAATATATCGTTTCATAGAGACTGGATAATCTATGCAACATACTTGTAATATTTTAACTAGTATTTGAGAGAATCAAATTGATGAAAAATGAGTGAGGTTTAAAACTTGTTAATTACTTAAACAAAACAAATAACTTTTAAAGATTTATAAAATAAAAAAAAAAAGAGTTGGGAATCATTGAATTCACTTGATAATATTACTATAATAAAATCTCAATTTCTACATTTATTTCTCTAAAGAATAATTGCTTATTTCTAATACAATTATATTTTGCCCACTAAGAAATAACCAAATAATAACACTCCGTGAAAATTATATTAATTAATCAATTTAAGACTAGTGACATTTAAACCGAAATATTTTTCTTGCTTGAATAGTGCTAAAAGAAAGTAAAAACTTCGTGAGAATATTTTTTACTAAGGATCAATAATCTTGCCTGCAACAATTTCTCCGTGAGAATTAAAACTGAGGCAAGCAAGATTACTAACTTGAAATAATAGTTTGCTGAACAATTACTTTCACTCTACTATTTTATTCATCAGTTATTATATATTAATTTTGCTCCTTTGAGAATTACAAAATTAATATATGAATAACTTAGAGATAAAAGATATAGATGTGATGATAGAGTAATTAAAAACTATCATTTACACAGTATGAAATGTAAATAAAACGTTTCAAGCCAAGAATATATAAAAACTGAGATAGTATTATACAATGTATCACACTTCATCAACTATCCGAACGAAAAGAGATTACTCCATTGTGGAGTAAGAAAAGCTAAAAAAGATATTTAGAAGACTAGAAATATTTAAAAGACTAAGGAAATATTTTTACTACAAAGAAAGAAGACCAAGAATAGTTCTTGTTTTTTACAAAAGATTGTATTTTCTTATACAAAGAGAGCTTGCTATTTATAGGAAAAGATGAGTAGCTTTTGTCATGTTCCACTTTTGCGAATGTGAAATCCATGTATGCGAAGTGACCTTTGTGTACGTTGATTCCATATATGCAACTATGGCACTTGTGCTTCACTCTTGACTTCATGAGTTAGTCTTTCAAATGTAGGTTTTATGTATGCGAATGTGACCTTTATAGATTCCACACATGCATCTGTGACTCTTTTGCTTCTATTTTTGACTTCATGAGTTAGACTTGCAAATGTAGGTTCCATGTATGCAAATGTGACCTTTGCGTATATCAATTCCACATATGGATTTATAGCTCTTTTGCTTCTATTCTTGACTTCATGAGTTAATCTTGCAAATGTAAGTTCCATGTATGCGGATGTGACCTTTGCAGATATAGATCTCACACATGCATTTATGACTCTTTTGCTTCTATTCTTGACTTCACGAGTTAGAATTGCAAATGTAGGTTCCATGTATGCGAATGTGACCTTGCGTATATAGATTCCACATATGCAACTATGCTCCTTTTCATCTCTAATTATCTCTTTCCATAAGCCCATCCATATATATATATATATATATATATATATATATATATTCCACATTTGCGAACATGAAGATGATGTGTGCAACTGTGGCTTTGCTTCATTCTTTTGTCTTTTAGCCTCTTTTCTTCTTTTTTATAATTTTTTCTTCCTACAAGATTTGTCAGAAAATATGCAAGGATAGGATATCATTATTCATATTTTATTTTAAAAATTTATTTTTTACATATGAAATTACATGAATAAATTATATCCATCAGTGCATCAATTGTGGAAACACTACTAGAAGTTACAGTACCATTAGCAGTGAGGATACTAAGGTTTCAAGACTTGTCAAGTTATTATAAAGAGATACAGAAGCATTCCTAGACGACACTAATTCGTCCTTATCAGCTTGAACAGAAGTCATCATAGCAACAGGAGGATTTACAAAGACAGACAAACTGTTACACAAGGTTTGCTTGGATTCCTGGATTTCCAAAACATGAGCTACTCTATTTTTTTCCCGGAAACTATGTCAGACCACTGGATTTTCCAACTTGCTCAATAGGTACCTGCGTTCAGAAATAATGTGCAAGTCTGATGATCATTATGTAACAAATGTAAGCCTCCGTAGAATCAGTCTCTAATTTTAAGGGTAGAAAGTGATGGTTATCTGCAATTTATAACCCTTGTTTTATAGTAAGGAGCTCCATATGTGTGTGATTCTTTGCATGCGAGTCCTTCCAAAAGCTGACAATCCAATTTCCTTCGGTATCTCTAATGACTCTTCCAATGCCGCCCTTTTGGTTGCTGCAGCAAAATACCCATATACATTAATTTAGTAGAAACCTACCTCTTAGGGTCCCAGGGTCAAGCAATAAGCATTGTTAAACAAATCAAATGGGAAGATCGTGCATTTAAGGCAAATAAACATAATTTTATATAAGAATTAATCCAAGTCAGTTATAAGTCAATAAAAGCAAGTATCCTAGAGTTACGAACTCGGAGTGTCTTATACCTTCCCTCCCGCCAATAGGATTTATTATCAATTTTTTTTAATTTTTACGGATCAGTAATTGAGGAATCTAATTTCCTTAGGGATTTTAATAAGATGACTTGCAACACCAAACTCAATTTTATCGTGGTGATTCCAATAAAATAAATAGTCCCTCTGCAAAACCAGCAATGAAAAATTCCTTAATAATTATAAACTAATCCAAAAAGGGGGTGCGATAGGGATTAGCAGGTGGTGGAAATCGGTTGGAGCGGTGGCTTTTTTTTTTTCCTAGGGAAAGAAATACTTTATAACTAAGAAAAGCATAAGATTCAGTTATTATATAACAAAGGGGATTGATCGTATAGCGACTCTCTCCAATCTGTCTTTATTGAAAGTATTTAAAATAAAGTTCGGAAGTGTTTCCTAGAATATTATGTTGTCACTCTCCGTAGTTGCTAGTTGCATGGATCATCCATATTTTGCTAGAGCGCCAGTCATGTAGTTGCCTTCTCGATATTTGTGAGTTATTGCATTCAGTCAAACAATATCAAGAAGAAAACTACAATCATTAATAAGATGTGAGTATTGATGTTGTTCAACCTTAAATAAATTACATAATACTTGACTTTGTTTCCACTATAATTGGAAAGAGAATCCTTGTGAAAGCTAGTTCCAGTCTTGCTAATAAGGCAAGCAGTTCAGCATGTAAGGCGGATGTTGCAATCACACTTTGTGCAAATCCCACAATCCATGAGCTCTTGTGGTCTCTGATGAGTCCCCCAATACCACTGGTTTGGCTATTTGAATCGTAAGCACCATCAATATTATGTTGTAAAGAGTTATAGGTGGTGGTAGCCACTTTATTGGTACTTGGTGTTTGGGGTTTGAGGGAGTTGTAGTCATAGTGAGTGATATGAATTCCAATACTTGCAAGATGATTCTTTTTTTTTTTTGACGAATAGTAGCAGATGTATGGTTGAACAGATTGGAGTTCCTGTTAACCCATATGTTCCAGAGGATGAGTGGCATGAGGATGGGTATGAGGTGTTGACAGAAGCGTTTAGTGTGTGATGGTGGTGTCCTTTTTACGCAAGTTCTTGAGCCAAGTGTTAAGGTTGTTCTGTTGAGATATGAGTATGTTAAACAAAGGTCATAAGTGGTTGGAGTTTATGCATATAAAGAAAATGTGGTGTGTGTCTCCCGTTAGATCAGGACAGAAGTGACATATGTTTGAATGGAGTGTGTTTCTTTTGTACAGAAAATCTCTAACAGGGAGTTTTTGGTGTAGAAGTAGCCATAGGAAGAATTTTAACTTATTTAAGCATTTGGTACGCCAAATCCAAGAGCTATTTGTTGGTGTGGTCAATGGGAATTGATTTGTGATCTGTAGCTGAAGTAGATAAGCTGACTTGTTAGTAAAGTTGCCAAGAGCGATTTGGTTCCGGAAAGAGTGGTCTGGTTTGTGAGTTGGAGCGGTGGCTTGAGTTGGAGATGGTGCCAATGTTTCCATTTTGGTGGAGATAAAGATATTTTAAGATAGTTTATTTCTGCAAGAATATATAATATACGTATATAAATAGAATGTGTTAGATATGCTTATGTTGTACCCTAAATATGCATACAATTGAGATAATATACATATATAAACACAATATGTACATGCGCCATTTATATACTTATGATATACCTAACTTACCTTTTACTTTGTATTTTTTTTTTCTTTTTCTTGGCTCTCCCTTCGTAAAGCTAACTCTTAAACTTGTCTAACTAATATTTTCAATGCCATTATTTTTCAAGATCTGAGTTTCTAAGCACTTGTTTGTTACTTTCTCATAGAGAGAATAAAACACTAAAACAAAAAATGTCCTCTAATTTCGTCATGTTCCTCATCTCATTGCTATCGATAATCACATTCGAAATGCCCCACAGTTTCAATCATGAGCTTGTGAAGAACGAGACTTTTGCAGCTCGATTTGTGGGATTAAAGTGGGTGATGGCAATGTCAGTAGATATTTTCCGTTTTGATCAGAAGGTGTTGTTTATCCTAAAAATCGGATAATAATTGAATTTATATATGGTTTTAAGGATGCGTGATCTAATTTGATACAAATGACGAGTAATATAATTGAAGTTAAAATTAAGTAATAAATGAAAATAATGCATACCACCCAAGCTAGATACTGTTGATCGTTGGTTGATCCTTCTTGGGCAGGGATTGATTATAATAGAAATTGGAACAAGATAATGAAATAATGATTCAAAAGAACAATCTATAACTGTCTTTATCGATGATTGAGAAAAAGTGTCCTTACGAATAATTAAAACCCCCCTCCCCCTTTATATAGTAGGGGAATCCTAAATTTTGTACAACTCCATATAAGGTAAAAAATCTACTGATTTGCTAATTAAGCGGTTCCATTAATTTGTGCCGAGATTCTCGCCGCGATGCTCGTCTCATTACGGATATTCTGGCTTTCCATTATCTAGGTTCGGTGATATTCCCTCGAGCATTTTCGGGGTCGGGATCGATTTCGGATCACGGACTCGGTGTTCTCGAGGTCGGATATTCTGGCCTCGTGTTCCGATTCGATGAAACTCGGGATCGATTTTCAACCCTACGTATTCCGAACCCGACCTGTCGTGCAATAGTCGATCCCGATTTCGATCATATATAGTCGAGCCCGATTTTGACCATATACAGTTGGACCCGACTTCGACAGTATACAGATAGTCCCCTCGCTTTTCGGAGAGAAACGACAAGAAATGATATAAGCCTCAGATTCTCACCATACGGGCTTCCGATTCTCATTCTAATAAGTGGCAATAGACTCATGATGTACGCGATACGGAAATTGAAAACGTCCTATCAGAAAAGCCCTTTAAAGCATTAAATGTGTGTCAGTTGATGTTCTGCCGCTTCAGGATGCGACCTGCCATTTTGAAAGACTATAATTACCCTCATTCATTCTTTGTATTCAAACGTTCATGCTCTTTTACAAAAACTTCATCATTCTTATCTTCAAGACCTCCTGCCTTCTGGTTTTTTGAAAGTACTTCACAAGCTATCTACGGATTATATCTCCTTCGTATCAGTATCTTTTTCCTTCTTCCTCTATTCAAAAATAATGGCAAAGACTTCAAAATCTATTCCCCAAAGAAAAACTCCCTCTTCTTCTCAACCTGCTGAGAACATTTCGCATGTCGTCACTGAGGAACCTATACCGGAACCCCCTCTAAAGGCATTTATACCCATGGGGTGCTCAACCGGAGCCTATTTCAAGGTTGAAAAAACTTCCTCAACACCGGGCCAGTGCGAACTGGTCATGAGATACATCTATTCAATCACCGACAGCATTCTCGAGAAAGTCAAGGAAGACCGCAACTAGGTCAGCAAGTGTGTGGTGGTTCCTGCGCCCGAAGAAGCAATTACTACCCACATGGAGAGTTTTTTAAGTGTTTACACTTATCCCTTCACGTTGGGCCCTTTGGACCCAGTCATTATTGCCTTTTGTAAAAGGTACGAGGTGACCGTGGGCTAAATTCATCCTTCTTTCTGGAGGATAGTTATCCTTCTCCGTTTCTTTCTAAGTAAGATCGAGAGATATCCTTTCACCGTCGATCATCTCATGTATTTTTACAGTCCCCGACTCTATCGAGGGGGGTTAATAAAACATGCTCGTCGGGCAAGCAAAGCTCCATTCTCAAGTATTAATGAGGATCGGGATCGAGGTTGGTTGGGCCGATTTGTTCGAGTGAAAACATCGGACCTAATCCCGGCCGAGGATATGCCATTCCCTGAGAAATGGAATATGAAGCGTAAGCATAACCCTACTTTTTAGAAATTTGTTTACCATTTTCCCTTTTGCCCTTCCTCGTATCAATTTTCTATGGTACAGCTGTTTCTCAGATGCCAGATGCAGTTCCTCATCTCAAAGAGTGGGTCGAGGGGATCGTATCCCAAAAATCATATTGCAAGCGCGCATGGAGAGAGCTTTCGAAAGGCCGGTGGGAGGCCCGACTTCATGGTGAGATAAGTTACATTCGAGCTTAATTCTGTATGCTATCGATTTCTAACTTATTTTGCTTCTTTTTTCGCAGGTTTATCAAAAGATATTGAAATGAGACCTCCAACCGTGGGCGATGATGCTCCCAGTGAGCCCTCTGTTTCCAAGCAGGATAAAGAGAAGAAAAGAAAAAAGGCTCCAAGTTCCCCAGACCTCGAGAAGAAGAGACGAAGGAAAAGATTGGCTCGTAAGCCCAAGAGGAGTTCTAGTGGTCGAGAATTATCTCCGGACTCGCTACATCGATTGAGGGATGACTCTGAGGAGGAAGAAGAGGACTTTGACCTTGTGGCTAGTGTGCCGCCACAGTCTGAAGGGCAAGGGGCCTCTAAACCAGGGGTTAGTGAAGCGGATCTTCATCGAGTTGGGGAACCCGAGGTGGAGACAAGAACTGAGGCTTCCCTAGATATGAGGAGAGCACCGCTGGGAGTATTGGGTCCGATTGAGATGGTTGATTCGCCCTCTTTCTCGAAATCAATTTTCAACGAGGCCCAAATAGCAAAAGAACGCTCCCTGGATGGAGATCATAGATCGAAAGACCCTTCCCGTGGTTTTTTCGATGGTATGGATTCGACGGCCACAGAAGATGTTCTTGGGCTCAGTAATTTAGAGGTACCGAGGAAGAGCTCATCTTCCGATACAAGCGGGACTTCCTTTAGTCCAAAATTGGTCGATTAGTTTCCCGCACCTTGTGCTTACCCTGATCGAAAATGCTCCATATCGTTTACCATTCCCGAGGATGCCGGGGGTTTTTCCTCCCCCATCGGGGTGGCCAATTATCTTCGGTGCTTGATGATCAAGGAGGATCAGGCAAAAATAAACGAGGTGGATGCGCCCTGCCTATTCAAAGAAGCTCAACAGGCGCTGAATCAGGTAACTTTCGATGTTCTTTACTCGATGTCCATTGTTATGTACTTTAAAATTTTAAGTAATCATAACATTTTCCTTTATTCTTGCAGGCCTCGGTACTTCATCATGAGGCTTTTCTCCGATCCTGGGAAGAGTCAAAATTCCATGAGATCGAGGCTCAAGAGCTCATTGAGAAAATAGACACCTTGAAACTTCTCAATGAGCGGCTCGAAGGGGAGGTAAAGAACCTCTGTGCTGAACTGGAGCATGCCCAGAAGTATAATGCTGACTTGGTCGAGCAAGTAGGGAAAAAACTTGATCGGATCGATCAGCTTCGAACTGAAATGAATGTGGTTTAAGCTGAGGCCGACGAGTGGAGGAGCAAGATGGATCAACTGGTCTCGAAAAAAGAGACATCTCGGCCACAGTTAGCTTCAGCAGAGGCTCAGCTTAGAGCAGCAAATGAGAAAGTCGAGGCCGAGACCAAGAGTACCGAGGAACTTCAATCTCGGATCAGTTTAGTTATCTCAGATAGAGATAATCTGGCTAAAGAGCTAAAAATGGCCAAGTCGGAAGCTGCCGTGATCAAACTTGAAGCTGATGAAATGGTGGCTCAATATAAGGTCGATGCTGAAGCTGCTCAAGACCAATCAAGGAATATGGTTGACCATATGAGGTGGCAATCTCGCAGGCTTACCCTTGAGGAAATTCATGCTCGAGGCTTTGATTTATCGGTAGAGATCAAAGATGCCAAGGTAGCTGAAGCCGAGGCCAGAAAACTATCCTTTCCAGAGGAGGATGATTCCGAGGATTCAGTCGGGTCTGAAGAATGAGAGGACCTCGAAAATCTTGATGTCAAGGGGGGATCCAGTCAAGACCAAGTCGCTCCTGATCGAGTTTTATCTCTTTCCGTGTTTAATATTGTGTTACGAGATTGCTCGATTTCTGTAAAAATGATTTTTGATATGTATATATATGTATATAAGGCTTTTTTTTTCACAACTTTCGAATTTTCACTTTGTTTTTTTATTTGGATTTACAAATATCGAAATGCCTTAGCCTTCGAGTACTATTAACTCGGAGTGGCCTTAGCCTTTTGATTCGGACATTGCCAAATAAGCGATGTGCCCTCGGATTTTGTTAACCCGGTATAGCCTTAGCCTTTTAATTCGGGCATAGCCAAATAAGCTTTGTACCCTCGAGTTTCCTTAACCCGGTATGGCCTTGGCCTTTTAATTTAGACGTAGCCAAATAAGCTTTGTACTCTCGGGTTTCGTTTACCCCGTATGGCCTTGGCCTTTTAGTTCGGGGGTTGCCTAGTAGGTCTTACGTCCCTCGAGTTTTGTTAACTCGAAACGGCCTTAGCCTTTAAAGTTTGGGATTTTCCTAATAGGTCTTATATCCCCTCAAGTAAGTTTCTTTTCCGGACGGTAGTCCCCGAGTGATAGAATGATTATTCGAACTCAGGTTAAGGTGGCCCTTGGGCTCATTTTGATCAGAAGCAGGATGTTTGTATACAAGAGACTTCTCTTTATTCTTGTACATAATAGTAATGTATGTGTACAACTTGCGTTAGGGTTCGATCAGTCTATTTAAGCATGGTTCATTTGACTGTTTGGCCCTTACGTTGAATCTTATTGATCTTCGACCCTACAATCCTAAAATATCTTTCGATGCTAAAGTGGCCCCCTAGTATTCGGGGTCGATTGAAGATAGGCCTCAAATGTTGTTATCACCGATTTGCTATCGGTCTTCGAATCTAAGTTAGCACGATTTACTTGTTGCCTTGTTAAAAACCTTGCCGTATAACCCATTTTGGGACAAAATCGGTTCAAGGGAAAAAGAGTGCAACGCGTGCTTTCAGACCTAATATCCCGTATGGACCCTTGTTTGATACCTGCAAATGTTAGTTCGTAATGCAAATAAAAATAAAGAACAGGGCCGTACCTTAGTAGTAATACCGCTTCAAGTGACTTATATTCTAGTTGTTTGGTAGTTGTTTTAGCATCGATTGTTCCGAGCTTGTAGGATCCCTTTCCGGTGATTTTAATGATACAATAGGGTCCTTCCTAGTTTGTTCCCAGCTTTCCCTCGTTTGGACTCTGTGTGTTTGGCGTGACCTTTCTTAGTACTAAGTTCCCGACGTTGAAGTATCGAAGGTTGGTCCTTCCGTTATAATACCTCTCGATCATTTTCTTTTGAGCAGCTAATCGCACAAGGGCAGCTTCACGTCTCTCATCTAACAGCTCCAAATTCGTATTCATGGCTTCCTGGTTCGATTCCTCTTTTGCGTACCAGAACTTGATACTTGGTTCCCTAACCTCGACTAGTATCAAAGCTTCGGCGCCCTAAACCAGAGAGAACGGGGTGGCTCCGGTGCCGGATTTTGTGGTCGTACGATATGCCCATAGGACTTCGGGCAATATTTCCTTCCATCTCCCTTTGGCATCGGTTAACCTCTATTTGAGGTTCTGGAGTATGGTTTTGATGGTAAATTCGGCTTGTCCATTCCCACTGGGGTGGTAGGGTATCGATAAGATCCTTTTGATCTTGTGATCTTCAAGGAATTTGGTCACTCTGCTACTGATGAATTGCTTCCCGTTATCGGATACGATCTCGGTTGGCATTCCAAATAGGCATATTATGTGATCCCAAATGAAATTGATGACTTCTTTTTCCCTTACCTTCTCGTACACCTGAGCTTCCACCCATTTAGAAAAATAGTCAGTCATAATTAATATAAATTGAGTTTTACCTAGTGCACAAGGAAGAGGGCCAACGATGTCCATCCCTTATTTCATGAACAGCCATGGTGATAAGACTGAGTGGATCATCGGGGCGTGCCTTTGGCATTCGTCACACTTTCGAACGAATTCCTTTGCGTCTTTTTCCATATCGACCTAGTAATAACTGTCTCTAATTATTTTCCGAATCAATGACTCGGCGCCTAAATGGTTCCTGCAGGTACCTTCGTGGATTTCTCTTAAAATGTACTCAGTATCACCCGGTCCCAAACATATTGCGAGTGGGCCGTCAAATGTTCTTCTGAACAAGGTTCCGTCTTCGGACAAGCTGAATCGGGCCGCCTTCGTACGCAGGGATCTTAACTCTTTTGGATTCGAGAGCAGTTTACTGGAGTTGAGATATTCTACGTATTTGTTCCTCCAATCCCAAGTTAGGCTCGTCGAGTTGATCTCAGCGTGGCCTTCTTCCAATACTGACCTCATAAGATGTACGACTTTTCTCGAGTCAAACTCGTTGTCTTCGATCGACGACCCCAAGCTAGCGAGGGCGTCAGCCTCGCTGTTTTGATCCCGGGGCATATGTTATAAGGTCCACTCTTTGAACCGATGCAATGTCACTTGGAATTTGTCTAAGTACCTCTGTGTCCGTTCCTCTCTGACCTCGAACGTTCCATTGACTTGATTTACCACAAGAAGGGAGTCGTACTTGGCTTCGATCACTTCCGCTCCTAAGCTCCTGGCTAGTTCTGGGCCTGCAATTATAGCTTCATATTCTGCACCGTTGTTAGTCAATTTCACAGTCTTAATAAATTGTCTAATTATATTACCTGTTAGTGGCTTCAATACGATGCCAAGTCTGGATCTCTTTGCGTTCGAGGCACCGTCTGTGAAGAGGGTCCATATTCCAGAAGAAGTTCCTAAGTCAACTAACAACTCTCTTTCGACCTCGGGTATTAGGGTTGGTGTGAAATCGGCCACAAAGTCTGCCAACACCTGGGATTTAATGGCGATCCGAGGTCGATATTCAATGTCGTACCTACTTATTTCTATGGCCCATTTGGCCAATCGGCCCGAGAGCTCGGGCTTATGCATCACATTTCTTAATGGGTATATGGGATGACATTGGAAGTATGGTTTCATTTTACTAGAAGCGCTTAACAAAGCGAGTGCCACTTTTTCTAAGTGAGGATACCTAGTCTCGGCTTCGCCTAAGGTTCTGCTAACATAATAAATTGGAAATTGCGTACCTTGTTCTTCCTGGACTAGGACTCCACTTACCACTATCTTTGAGACTGCTAGGTAAAGCTATAATTGTTCATCCGCCTTTGGTGTATGAAGCAACGGCGAGCTCGATAAATATCTTTTGAGTTCTTCCAAAGCTTGCTAGCATTCCGGGGTCCATGAAAAGTTGTTCTTCTTTTTCAATAAAGCGAAGAACCGGTAGCTTCTATTGGACGACCTCGAAATAATCGCCCTAGAGCGGCTATCTGTCCAGTCAACTTTTGCACGGCTTTCACATTGTCTACGACCGTGATATCCTCGATAGCCTTGATCTTTTCAAGGTTGATCTCGATTCCCCGATTCGACACCATGAATCTGAGGAATTTACCCGAACCCACTCTAAACGCGCACTTTTCCGGGTTCAGCTTCGTGTTGTATTGCTTTAGTACACTGAATGTTTCCTGCAAATGTTTTAAATAGTCCTCTGCTCGCAGGGACTTAACTAATATGTCATCAATATAAACCTCCATTGTCTTCCCTAGTTGTTTCTCGAACATTCGCTTTACTAGGCGTTGGTATGTGGCGCCAATATTTTTTAACCCAAATGGCATTACATTGTAACAGTATGTGCCATATTTAGTGATGAAGGAAGTTTTTTCCTGATCACCTGGGCCCATCCATATTTGGTTGTAGCCAGAGTATGCATCGAGAAAACTAAGGGTCTCGTGGCCGGCAGTAGCATCGATCATGCGGTCGATGTTGGGTAAGGGAAAAGAGTTTTTTGGACATGCTTTATTCAAGTCTTTATAATCTACACACATTCTTAATTTATTCCCTTTATTAGGGACTACCACTACGTTAGCCAACCAATCCGGGTATTTAACCTCCCGAATAGACCCTATCTTTAGATATTTAGTTACCTCATCCTTGATGAATGCATGTTTGATTTCTGACTGAGGCCTCCTTTTTTGTTTGACTTGATGGAACTTCGGATCTAGGCTCAACTTGTGAGTGGTTATCTCCGATAGGATACTTGTTATCTTAAGGTGGGACCAAGCGTAGAAGTCTTCGTTAGTTGCAAGAAATTGAATAATTTTTGTCCTAAGCTCGGAGCTCAACCCCGAGCCCAGGTGTACCTTTTGCTCGGGCAAGTCTTCTCGCAGCGTAACTTGTTCCAGTTCCTCGACAGTCGATTTAGTGGTATCGGAATTATCGGGGGTGATAAAAGATCTGGGAATCCCATAATTATCTTCCTCGATATATACTTGTTTGTCCACATTTGCCGAAGATGGTATCTGTGATTGCTATTTTGTCTTGCTTTCGATCTCTTGGTTTGGAACCGTTGGTGTTGGCGTCACCTTTTCCACCGCGAACATTTCTTTCGCGGCTGGTTGCTCCTAGTAAACTATTTTAACTCCATCTGTCGTCCTAAATTTCAACGCCTGGTGCAGTGTCTAAGGCACCCCCTTCATGTCATGGATCCATGGCCTCCCGAACAGAGCATTGTATCTCATGTCTCCTCCGATCACACAGAACTTTATTTCTCGAATGGTTCCAGCGGTATTTATTGTCAACACTCGGACTGTAGGAACAATCCGGTCTAATAGGCCGAGTTGCTCCATGACCCATGATCGAATTATATTGGCAGAGCTACCTGGATCTATTAACACACGTTTTACTCTAACTTTATGTATGAGTATAGATATTACCAGTGCGTCATGTAGGGTTGTACAATTCCTTCCGCATCCCCGATGTTAAAAGATAAAGTTTCATCTGGCGTGTAATCCCGAGTGCGCTTCTCCCTAGTAATAGATATTTTGGTACGTTTCAACATCGGCCCTTGAGGGGTATCGACTCCACGGATAATCATGTTGATCACATGTTGAGGTTCTTTCTAGCCTGTTTGTTTGTCAGAGTTCTTGTTTCCGAAGTGATTTTTGGCTCGGTCGCTTAGGAATTCTCGAAGATGTCCATTACTGAGTAGCCGGGCTACTTCCTCTTTCAGTTGTTGACAATCTTCCGTTATATGACCGTGAGTGTCGTGATATTTGCATATTAGATTAGGATCCCTTTGGGTCGGGTTAGATTGCAATTGTCGAGGCCATTTAGTATCTTTGATGCGACCGATAGCCGATACAATGGTGGTAGCATCGACATTAAAGTTGTACTCCAATAACCGCTGTGCTTCTTTATGCTCGATGGGCCTTTCGAAGCTGCTTTTGGTCATGAGCCCCTGGCTGCTCTGACCTCGGTCACTTCTCCTTTCATGTCTTAAGGAGTTTTGCCCGGATAACTCGATTTTTCTGTCCCCGTGATATGGCTGATGTCGATCTCTATTCGATCTTGGTTCGTGATAAATATCCCTTCCGATTTTGTCATAAGCTCTAATGGGGTAAATGGATCCCGAATGGGCTCCGAGCTGATTGTCTTCGACTCTGATTTTTTACTGGTACCGGTTATGTATGTCAGCCCATGTGACGTCGGGTACTCTATTAAGTTCTGCTTTAATTGCTGCGAAGCCGCTGAGCTTCGAACATTGTGTCCCTGAGTGAAAGCTTGAACAGCTCAATCGTCAGTGACGGGTGGCAGATCCATCCGTTCCATTTGGAACCGGGACACGAACTCTCTAAGAATCTCGTTATCCTTCTGTCTGACTTTGAAAAGCTTCAATTTACGCTTTTCGACCTTGATGGCACCTGCATGTGCCTTCACAAAAGAATCTGTAAGCATAGCAAATGAGTCAATAGAATTAGGAGGTAAGTTGTGATACCATGTCATGGCTCCCTTTGACAAGGCCTCCCCAAAATTTTCAACAGAACGGATTCGATCTGATCATCCTCCAGGTCGTTCCCTTTGATAGCACATGTATACACGGTTACATGGTCGTTCGGGTCGGTCGTTCCGTTATACTTGGGGATTTCAGGCATACAAAATATTTTGGGGATCGATTTCAGAGCCGTGCTTGGTCGAAAAGGTTTTTGCACGAACTTCTTGGAATCTAGACCTTTTAACACCGAGGGTGCCCCTGGGATTTGATCTACCCTGGAGTTGTAGGTTTCCACCTTCTTGTCATTTGCCTCGAGCTTCTTTTCCCCAGATTCTATTCGTTTTGTCAGTTCTTCGAGCATCTTCATAATTTCGGGGTTTTCCACCGATTCACATTCATTTGACCTTCCTACGATCGATCCATCCTTGCGGGTAATTTCCGGGAGGGGCCGGGCTCAATCCTGTTCGAGATTTGGCTTCGATTTTATAACTAAATTATTGCCGCCTGTTGGCCTTGTAACATTTCAAAGATCATCCAGAGGCTGATCCTATCTTTTTTAACGTTTTGGGGATTTTGAGTAACTGATCGGACTCCCCTATGAACGCTATTTGAGGGGTCAGTAGGCTGATCTGCATCAACCTCCACATGTGAATTAGCATTGATCGGAATTTCGTCACCGGGCACTACGTTATTATTTTCGCCTTGGTGATCGAACTCGTTGTTAACGTGCAGAGGTGCCGATTGAGAGTTTGACATTTCTGTATTATAGCCTGGAATCAAAGTCACTTCAAAGAGAAAGTGTGAAGCAATGTGTGTTATGAAAATTTGTATCAAATATCCACTATTATCCTTAGCCCCATGGTGTGCGCCAAACTGTTTACCCTAAAAATCAGATAACAATTGAATTTACACGTGATTTTAAGGATACGTGACCTAATTTGATACAAATGACGAGTAATACAATTGAAGTTAAAATTAAGTAATAAATGAAAATGATGCAAACCACCCAAGCTAGACACTGTTGATCATTGGTTGATCCTTCTTGGGCAGGGATTGATTATAATAGAAATTGGAACAAGATAATGAAATAATGATTCAAGAGAAAGATCTATAGTTGTCTTTATCGATGATTGGAAAAAAGTGTCCTTAAAAATAATTAAGCCCCTCTTTTATATAGTAGGGGAATCCTACATTTGGTACAACTTCATATAAGGTAAAAAATCTTCTGATTTGCTAATTAAGCGGTTCCATTGATTTGTAACCAGATTCCCGCCGTGATGCTCGTCTCATTACGGATATTCTGGCTTTCCGTTATTTAGGTTCGGTGATCTTCCTTCGAGTATTTTCGGGGTCGGGATCGATTTCGGATCACGGGCTTGGTGTTCTCAAGGTCAGACATTCTGGCCTCGTGTTCCGCTTCGATGAAACTCGGGGTCGATCTTCAACCCTACGCATTCCGAACCCGACATGTCGTGTAATAATCGATCCCGATTTCGACCATATATAATCGAGCCCGATTTCGATCATATACAGTTGGGCCCGACTTCGACAGTATACAAGTGTCACTGAAGTTGGAGATACAATCAAAATCTGTAGGAGAAAAACGCGAGATCTCCTCCCCATATCAGTTTATCACGCATGAGGTTGAAAAAGGATATTTTGTGAAATTATTTTGGCGGGTGAACTTAGAAACGTGGGATATTGTGTGAATGTTGGGTTTACGTAAAACTAGTAAATAGGTTACGCTTCGTGCAATCGTGAAAACCATTAATATTGCTACTAAATGTTATTTCCTAAAATTGGTTAAGATAGAAAAAAATAGAGTTTTCATATGTAATCAAACATAAATTATTTCTATAAAGCGACTAATTACAAATATAATTTTTGTAATGATATCTATGAGTTCAATTATCTTTCTTCGAGTACCATACATATTATTTTACGAGCTATGTATATAGGCGTGCAAAGTTAAATGTCCCCAATTTCTAGGTATCATTCGAAGGAAAAAACTTCTTGTCCTTCCCAGCCAAACATACTTGGGACTTGAAGGATATGTTTATCGTTCATTTGTCTTCATTAGAAGCCTCTTTCTTAATCTCCACTTCCCCAACTCTACCCCTGCAAGATAGGTCAGAGTCAATCACGGAAAAACCTTCACTATAAGGTTTAAACAGCATACCAAGCTTTAAATAATACTTCAAAGTGAATAGTACTTAATTTCTTCAATGTATAAAACAATATTAAATAGGGACGTTAATATAATTCTATAACAATCTTTTATTTACTTCATTTTGGACAGAATTACTTCTTTCCCTGTTTGAAACGTGAGAATGTTCAAGGCATTTGGGAACAAAATCGTTTCCCTGATTAAATAAACTTGTTGCAATTTTTGGGATAACTCACTCATGAAACACAAGAGATAAGTGAAAAAAATAAGTAAGAAGCCAAATAAGTGAGGGGAAAAAGAAAGAAAAATGTGTTTCCTGGGAAGAGAGGTGATATATATCGTGTTCCAAAAGATTATATGTCCAGTAGTGAATAACATTATCGTTCCATTATATGTCCTAAATTGATCTACCTATTGGCCAATGGATAACCTGTGTATGTACATAATATCATATCTATTCCCAGAAACACCCATAATTCTATTACATTTTTAATATTAATGAGCTTTATCCAAGAGAACCCAATGGAGTTACTAGTTAACCTCGAAATTTCTGATGGCAACAGTTGCAGATAAGTACCAAGCGTGTTGAAGATTTGCATTTTTTCTGTCCAAAACTGCGTGTTTAGTTCTTTCATCTTTTGATCAGAAACTACTCTTTATCAGCCTTTTGCTTTATTTTCTTTTTTTCTTACCCTTGCTTCCATGTTAAACGGTTTATGAGGGCAACTTGCAGTATCGTGGTTGTCCAATGCTATTTTTGTAGTAGATAATACGGTTGTCCGTTATTCGGTCGAGCGATTAATTCCTGTATATTCGACTACGAACGTGGAATGTGATAATATTCTACTTCTCCAAACATGTAAATGTTGGGTTTTTTAGTTCAAAAGGAGAAAAAATGGAAAATGGATGGGAAAATAAAAATTTTGAATTTCCCTCCTTTACAAAGAAATATTTTCTTATATTGGAAAAGGAAAGCTCATTTGTTGCATGATCTTCTACATCCTGGGTCTTCCCGTTCCGTCATCCAAATCCAAATAAACAATAAAAGCTAAATGGAAAAAGAAAGGAGTTTCCATAAGAGCCATTTAGCATCGCGCCGTTGTCGCTCCCTTGGCTTCGGATTCAGTCAAATGATTTGATTGATTAATTTTTTGGACCAAATTTATTTGTTAAATCTTAATATTGGTAATTTAAAGTTTCCCTCCGATATTATTTTCCCGTTTTATTTTGTGTAAATGGCCATTTCTGTTATAACCGTTTTACGGAAAAGGCTATCTTGAAAAGTTGCACCTCTTCAGTTGAACCCAACCTGATGGCTATAAATTCCAGGCCATTCCCTCAGATTTTCCTTACAGAAATTCTGAGATCTCTACTTCCCTTTTTGCATTGTTTTCTTACAAAACAAACAAAGTAACTGTGATTGCTACCGTCATTTGTCTTCGCCGAAATACTGGGGTTTGAAGTACCGCTGCACTAGTATGTGATTCATTCTATCCTTGGAGAAAATAATCCAAAACCCAGGATACTAAGAGGGGATTAAGTTCCTTAAAACACTTTGAATTCAATGGGCTCGGATTAATTTCTATTTCTTCTAGACTTCTTTTTTTCATTATTACTGTTTCCAGAACTGTTTAACAAATACAGGTTACTAACAAGCTTAAGGAACTTAATCTTATATTCTATATTTGTGTTGTGTACACTGTTATGGAGTCTAAAACATGTGTTGTCTTTTACTCATACTTTGGAGATTAAAGCCTTTGTAATTTTCTACTCCGTATTTATATTTTAACAAATATCTGTTTCGTTTAATAGTTTTTATTAGAGATTAAAATCCGAGCGATTTTCTACTCTATTGGAGATTAAAATCTACGTGATTTTCTACTCCAGTTTTATTCGGTTTGAAGATATAAAAACTTCTTCATATATTAAATATTTGTTTGTATCATTTTAACATAAATGACGACTGAGAACGGAAACCAGTCTGTTCATATGGTGACTGCCAATGCATCGACAAGCCGAACAACATCTGCACCAGTATTGGCACCGGCACAGGCAGAAAAGCCTGAAAAAGTTTTCGGGATTATTAGCAACAAAAGATGTTTTTCTATTTGACTACCCTAAGCCTACAGAGGTACATTAAGGAAGATGCTCCAATTGTGCCAGATGAAACTCCTGAAAATGAACGCTTCCTTCTGACTGAGACATGGAAGCATTCTGATTTTTTGTGCAAGAATTATATTCTTATTGGACTGGAGGACGATCTGCATAACACCTATAGTAATATGGAGACATTGAAAAAACTGTGGATTGCGTTTGAAACGATATACAAAACTGAAGATGTCGGGTTGAAGAAGTTCGTAGCCGCAAAATTCCTGGACTATAAAATGGTAGATAGCAAGTCTTTTGTTATCCAAGTCTAAGAATTGCAAGTGATTATCCATGTCTCCCTGCTGAAGGTATAATTCAAATTAATACTTTTGTTGAAAGAATTAATTGTATTGTTACTAATATATTTTTCATTAAAGGTTTGGTCATCAATTAAGCATTCCAAGTCGCAGCATTGGTTGACAAGTTGCATCTTTTATGGAAGGACTTCAAAAATTACTTAGAGACATAAACGCAAAGAGATGTCACTCGAAAATCACATTGTTCGGTTGAGGATCGAAGAGGACAACAAAGCTGCTGAAAGAAAAAGGTTCGCGAAAACTCAACAATAATGGGAGCAAACATTATTGAGGATGCTCCACAAAATAATAAAAAGAGAAAGAAGCCTTCTAGACCCAAGAGTAACCCAAGCAAGAAGAGGTTCAAAGGAAATTGCTAAAACTGCAGGAAAATTGGACACAAGTCTACAGATTATCGTGCTCCAAAGAAAGACAAGAAGAAGGTGAAAATGAACGAGGACATTGATGACTTGTGTGTTATGCTTCCTGAATGCAACTTGGTAGGAAATCCCAAGGAATGATGGAATGATTCTGGAGCCACTCGCCATGATGTGCTGTTAGAGAAGCGCTTGCTACATACGCTTTCTATGGAAAATTCTGCAATGGCCAAGATTGAAGGATGTAGAAAGATATTTTTGAAAATGAGTTCTGACAAGGTGGTTACTCTCAACAACATCCTTCATGTTCCTGAAATAATGAAGAATTTAGTCTCTGTTGCACTTCTCATCAAGAACGGGTTTAAGTGCGTTTTTATTTCTGATAAATTTGTAATAAGTAAGGATGAAATATTTGTAGGAAAAGATTACCTTACTGAGGGCCTTTTCAAACTGAATGTAATGGTCGTTGAGAATAATAAAATCCAAGCTTCTTCTTACTTACTTAAGTCGAATGATTTATGACATATACATTTGGGATCTGTCAATTATAAAACTTTGCACAAAATAATTAATTTGGAAGTATTGGCTAAGTTTGAATGCGACAAATCAAAATGTCAAATATATGTGGATTCTAAGTATGTTAAACATCCTTATAAGTCAGTTGAAAGGAATTCAAATCCTTTAGACTTAATTCATACAGATATTTGCAACATGAAGTCAATACTATCTCGCGGTGGAGAGAAGTATTTCATAACTTTTATGATGATTGTACTCGCTATTGCTATGTTTACTTAGTAGTAAAGATAAAACAATAGATGCATTCAAGCAACAGAAAAATGAAGTTGAAATGCAACTTAACAAGAAAATCAAAGTGGTAAGAAGTGATAGGGGTGGTGAATACGAATCTCCTTTTGAAGAAATATGTTTAGAATATAGAATATTCATCAAACAACGGCCCCTTACACGCCCCAATCCAATAGGATTGGAGAAAAAAAGAATCATTCATTAAAGGAGATGATGAACATTTTTTTTTTTATAAGTTCTGGTTTGCCACAGAACTTGTGGGGGGAAGCCATTCTTACGGCTAACCGAATACTAAACCGACTACCACATAGAAAAAGGCAATCTATTTCATTAGAAAAAAAGAAATAAAGGAAGCCCAACTTAAATTATTTTAAAGTGTGGCGGTGTTTGGTAAAAGTGCAAGTTCATAAACGCAAAAGGGTAAAGATAAGATCCAAAATCGTTGATTATGTTTTCATAAGATAAGCAACCAATAGTAAAGCATATCGATTTCTGGTTCATCAATCAGAAAGTTCCGACATTCATAATAATACGGTTATAGAATTAGATAATATTGAGTTCTTCGAAAATATATATCTGTATAAAAAGAAGTGTGAGTCGATTGGTGAAGGATCTAAATGACCTTGGGAAGAAACAAAATAAAGCACATCTAATCATAAGGATCCAAGACGTAGTAAACATCAAAGAACGTCTACTTCATTTGGACCAGATTTTGTGACTTTCTTATTGAAAAATGAGCCTCGAACATTTAAAGAAGCTATGTCTTCTTCAGAATCATTATTTTGGAAAGAGGCAATAGTGAAATAGAATCCGTATTGAACAATAATACTTGGGAATTGGTTGATCTTCCTCCCAGTAACAAAATTATTAGGTTTTAAATGGATTTTAAAAGGAAAATAAAAGATGATAGCACTATTGACAAGTATAAGGCAAGATTTGTTTAAAAGATGATAGCACTATTGACAAGTATAAGGCAAGATTTGTTGTCAAAGGGCATAGACAACGAGAAGGACTTGACTATTTTGACACATACTCACCTGTTAAAAGAACTACATCCATACGGACATTAGTATCATTAGCTGCGGTTTATGATCTTGAAATCCATTAAATTGATGTTAAGACAGCATTCTCAAATGGAGACATGGAGGAAGAAATTTGCATGGAACAACCTGAAGGGTTTATGGTTCCAGACAAAGAAAAGAAGGTATGTAGACTTGCTATGTAGATTTACACACTAAAACAAGCACCCAAATGATGGCATGCAAAATTTGACCAGATAATATTGTCAAATGGTATTAAAATAAATGAATGTGACAAATGTGTGCACATTAAAAATGTTCCACATCACATTGTCATTATTTGCTTATATGTGGATGATACGCTAAATATGAGTAATGACACTGCCAACATAAATGCGTATGCTAACTAAAAGTTTTATATGAAACACTTGAGAGTTGCCGATTTAATCTTGGGTATTAAGAACCATAAGAATCCTCAAGGATTGGCATTTTCGCAATCTCCTTACATTAAAACAGTACTTGAAAAGTTCAAGCACTTAGACTTTAAAGTTGCAAAGACTCCAATTGACGTGAATCTTGCACTTGCAAAGAACAAAGGCCAAAGCATATTACAATTGGATTATGCTCATGTGTTGGGATGTTTAATGTATACCATGAATTGTACACACCAGATATAGCTTGTGCTATAAGTCAATTGAGTTGATACACGAGTAATCCAGGTCAATCTTATTGGATGGCAATGAAATGAGTTTTGGGATATTTAAAACATATCTAAGACTTTGCTTTGAAATTCAGTCAATTTCCAGGGATGATTGAGGGATGCTATGATGCAAATTAGATTACTGTTGTCACGACCCCAATTTCCCTTCGTAGGATGTCGTGACAACACCTAGTCTTTATGAATAGGTAAGCCTCACACTTAGGAAATAATTAGAAGAAATATCGACCATCAAATGAAAAATAACAGATAAAATCTTATACAAACTACAATTCTCAAAATCGGTAGTACAAGTCATAAGCTATACTAAGTTTGCTACAAAAACCTCTAAATACAACTATTTCGAAATAGAGATAAACAGTGCAAGTACAATAATGGAAGGTGACTCTAAGGCCTATGAACGCAAGGTTTACCTTGAGTCTTCACAGAAAAATCCGTACAGCTAGCTAGCAAATGACTGGCTCTAAATTACCTAGATCTGCACAAAATGTACAGAAATGTAGTATGAGTACACCACAATGATACCCAGTAAGTATCAAGACGAACCTCAGTGGAGTAGTGACGAGGGACAATCAAGATACCTATTGGACTAGATAACCTGAACAAGTATAGGTATAGAACTAACAGAGTATGATATCTCTACAGAAATACGCATAATGATAACAATAATACGGTGCTTGCAGTAGGAAATAGAAGCAACAATTTGCAGCAGGACACCATATGTAATAACACAATAGAATAAGCTAGACACAATTTAAATCCGGTGAAAAACAAACAAAGGAAATACAAGTAACAACTTGATAAGAATAACCGCTTTCGCACCAGGTTTATTCAATAATCCCCACGAGGTACCAAACCTCAAAACTCACACAATTCACAGGTCACAATTTATGAACCATAATCACTTGGCATCTCGTGCCCTTATTACAACCGATAACTGCACGGACGACTCACGTGCCAATAGAACCAATCTCACATATAAGACAAGAAGACGGAGTGCGTACAAATGATCGGTAGCATCAGTGTTTATCTTCTAAAACCAATAGGGTGATAAAGTAAGTGTATGCTTCAGCAAGTGTTCTATCACATTTCGGGCCAACAAATATGAGTAGAGAAAAATGAACGGCACATAAGGAATGATTCCCACAATTTGCACCAAGTAAACCTCATACAGGTTAGGCACGCCACTACACAAATATCAACAACAACAATGCCCTAGGCCATCATAAGTCATCACAAATCAATCACCGACATAGCCCACCTTATCTCGTCACGTGCGCAATAATAAAGTGAATTCCCGCCTTGTCTTGCCACACGCGCATAATAATATTCCCACTTGTCTCGCCATATGCGCAAACCCACATATATAGCCTAACATGTCACGCCACATGTGCATATATTAATAGTAACAATAGCACGACAGAAGCCTCGTGAAAACACCTGAACAAACCTCCCAACAGTATCACGTGCCAAAAACAGAACATCACAATAGAATGGCTTTCACTACATGCACCCATATTCCATAACATTCCATCTAAAGAGTGTCAATACCACAACCGCATATAGCCCTCGGCTCAACAAACTGAGTACAACAACAATACTACGAGAATACGACAAGTAAATCAACTCAAGAGCTTTAGATCACAAAGAAGTGGTAGAACGAGCTCACAAAGAATAAGCACAATAGGAAATACTAGTTTCAATAAGAATAGCTCAACAAGGGAGAAATAATATGTAATAAATGATTCCAAATAAGGATGAGGTAACTACGATAAAGGATTACTAAACTTCATTTAGGGTTGAGCAATTACGAAGAGATGCAACAAATTCAATTAAGGATAGACGATTACAGAAGAGATAATAATAAATTCAATTAAGGATAAGCAATTAGGAAAGGATGGCATGGAAATCGAAGAGGCAACAACTTCAGTTAAGGCACACAAGAGTCAAATAGGCAATAACAGTGGAACGTAAAAGCAATTAATTCCAATTAAGACACGTAGAGGTGAAACTAGTAAATGGGGAACTAAACATAACAAAACAACTTCATATCTAATGAGCATAAGAACCTAAGAGCCCTAAAAGGTCAACATTCCACAAATAAGCCCGAGCACATACTCGTCACCTCGCGTACACGAACTTCACATGACACAATTAGCACCAAAGACTCAATACCTAAGGGGTAGTTTCTCCCACACAAAGTTAGGCAAGATACTTACCTAAAACCATGCTCAATCAATCAATTAGAAAGCCTTATCCCTCGATTTCCAACTCCAAATGACTTGAATCTAGCCAAAAAAAATTTCATACTATAATTATAACTATAGGAAACTAATTTAAATAATGAAATATTGATCTTAGCTAAGAATTGAAAAATCGCTCAAGAAAGTTGACCCGGGTCCGCGTCTCGGAACTCGACTAAAATTACAAAAAAAAAAAAAAAAAAAAAAGAACACCCATCCGATATTGAGTTCACCCATACCAAAATTATCAATTTCCAACCTCAATTCGTCCTTCAAATTATCATTTTACATTTTGAAAGATTTTACAGATTTTCCCCAAATATCCAACTTAATTCACTAATTAAATGATGAAAATAGCAATGGATTCATAAAATATAACAAGATTCGGGTAGAGAACACTTATCCCAATGAGTTGCTTGAAAAACCTCCCAAAATCGAGGTCTAGAACTCAAAATATGTTTAAATTATCAAACCCTTGACATATAAGTGTTCTGCCCAGGGTGTGTTTCGGATGATTTTATTGCTTGTGACCAAGTCTGCTTCTGGTGTCTCCAGTTCTACGGTGGTTTGATCGCAGATGCAGAGCATCTTCTACGAGGTTCTTGGTCGATTCTGCGACGTTGGTGCAGGTCATGTCATGTTTCTTCTGCGGAGAGGGGAGTGCAAGTGCAAGATCGCATCTGCGGAAGGTCGATCATAGATACGCGATATGTGTTCCAAGTGGTCGTCTGCTTCTGTGGTGTTTATCACGCTTCTGCATAATCACATATATGATTATTTAGACATAAGTGCGAGTTCTGGGCTTTCAAGCATACCAACAAATTCCACAACCTAATACGGACCGGCTCGATGTCTCAAATCACATCAAACAACGTCGGAACTACGAATCGCACTATGAATTGAACTTATGAAATTTTGAATATTCCGACTTTTAAAACCCATACCGAAACACATCAAATTAACCCATAACAATGTCAAATTTTGTATGCAAGTTCCAAATGACATAACAGAGATAATCCAACTCTCGAAATCGCATTCCGATTCTGAGATCATCAAGGTCAACTCTAGGTCAAACCTCTCAACCTTCAAAAACTTTAACTTTTCCAACTCTCGCCAAAATGCATCAAATTACCCTACGGACCTCCAAATCTAAATCCGGACGCATGTCTAAGTCCAAAATTGCCATTCGAAGCTATTGGGACCATAAAATTTTTATTCCGGAGTCGTTTTCTCAAAGGTCAAACTCCGGTCAACTCTTTTCATTTAACTTCAAAATAGGAATTGTTCTTTCAATTTAACCCCGAATTATCTGAAAACCGATCTCAACCACACACGAAAGTCGTAATACACATTACAAAACAGCTTGAGACCTTATGCTGCCAGACGGGACTTTAATTCTCAAAATAGCAGTTTGGGTCGTTTCAACTGTTCAACTTATTCTAAGTCCACAAGTGGATATATATTCACTATTGGCAGAGGAGCAGTGTCTTGGAAATCGTCCAAACAAACTTGTATTGCCCGCTCTACAATGAAGATATTCCGTTTTGTCCTAAACTGTTGGCACTAATATGTATACATTGCGATAGTCAAGCATCAATCGGAAAGGCTGGCAGCGTTATGTATAGTGGAAAATTTTGTCATATACGATGAAGACATAAAATCGTTAGGCAATTACTCTCTATAGGAATAATCATAATAGACTACGTGAAATCAAGCGATAATGTGTTGGATCCACCTATAAAATGCCTAACTAGAGAGGTGGTTAAAAGATCATGAAGGGAATGGGACTATAACCGAGGACAAGTCCTTGTGGCTGTAACTTACCTAAAAGGCTAGAGACCCCAAGATCTAGGTTCAAAGAGATCAAACAGTCTTTAATGACAGTTCAACATTGTCAAATTAAAATAATTTTGTCCATTCTCGTGATGAGACAATGTTCAGTACCAAGGATGAAGCTCTAAGGATTTATAATGGTTTCCAAATTTGACATGGGGTATATCAAATAGTATATCTACAGGATGAAACCTTTAGGAATCACCGATGTAAGTGTGAAGTGTTATCCGCTTAAAGGAGAATTTTGCAAGGCTAGTTCTCTACGCACCTATTAATCCAGGCGGTGTTCATGTGTAACAACTCGACCGGTCATTTCAATTTCAAGCATGTTGTTCAACAGTTTGAGATTTTGAGAAGTTTCACTTCATGTATTATGACTTGCACGTGTAGTCAGTTTTTATTTTTGAGAAGTTCGGAGTCGATTTGGAAGAATAAGTCTCTATTCAGAACCTTTAAGTTGGAAGAGTTGACCAAAGTTGACCTTTGATTAAATGATCTCAGAATTGGAAGTTAAAGGTTCCTATAGGTTTGCAAGGTGATTTCGGACTTGGGTGTATGTTCAGGTTGAGTATCAGATGGTCCGGGAGCATTTTAGCGCTTAATATCGGAACTTTGCATTTTGATAGTTTTGAAAATTGCTAAGTTTAACTTGGAGTGGACTTTGGTGTTATTGGATAAGTTTGAAGAAGGTATTGAGACTTATTTTTGTGGTTGGACAGGGTTCCGAGGGCTTGGGGTGTGTTTCGGGGTAGTTTCAGATTATTTCTCCCTGTTTTGCAATTGATGGTGCTGGTTCTGGTGTTTTCCTTCGCAAATGCAGTGGTGAGCACTCGTTCACGAAGAAGAATTTATGATGGAGGTCTTTAATTCATCGTATTCGCGATAGGCAAGCCGCATTCGCGATGGTTTGGGTATAGGTGATCCGCGTTCGCGATAACGGTGTCACGTTCGCGAAATGTAAGTTGGGCCTGGGAGTCTTGGCCTTCCCGTTCGCGAGGGCGCGGTCACATTTGCGAAGGGTCGGTCTGGTAAGGCATCGCGTTCACGGGCCTGATCTCGCGATTGCAATAAGTAATTTTGTGCTGGAGTTGAGTTGTGCTTCGCGAATGCGCCGCGTTAGCGAAAAAGGACGCCTGGGCAGAATATATCTTAGCCAAATCGGGTTTTGGCTCATTTCATCTAATTTTCTCATTTGGAGCCGATTTTTGGCAATTTGGAGGAGCCATTTTCATCATCTATCATGAGGTAAGTTATTCCCACTTGTTGTAAGTTAAATACATGGATTATATATGTTTTACAATGTGGGCTTTTTGAAGGAAACCTAGAAATGGTATTTTTGAATTTTGACATTGAGAATAAATTATATAGATGGGTTTTTGGTACTATAGATAATATTTATCTTCGAGAATTTTCAAAATTCGGGTACGTGGGCCTAGATGTTGACTTTGCTAACTTTTCATGTGGAGTTGGGAATTGTTTAAAATTGTTAAGATATGAGTTTTTGAGTATATTTTGATCAGTGTTTTAAAAGGCGTGGGTGCAAGGCGTGGCATTTCAAATATGCCTCAGCGAGGCGTAAGCCCCGAGGCACGGGGCGTAAGCCCCATGGGTATTTAATTTTAATACTTTATAAAATAATATAATTACAGTAAATATTTATAAACGGGTAAAATTGCATACTATATATATATATATATATATATATATATATATATATATATATATATATCCATCCCCAGAAAAAATTAGTCAAAACAATCTATTATACGCTACTTACAAGCACAAGTAACTTGAGTCGAAAAGAATAAAGTTTTATATGTGGAGGAACAAAATGGATGACTAACCTGCAATTTGAACTTTGAACTTGCTATTATGAAGGAGAATGGTTCTCTTTGTATTTGTTAAAAAATTTGAATATTCGTTGCTTTTGGGAGATATTAGCAGATTAGCAGCCAAGATAAAGAATTGGGAAAGTCCATAAATTAGGGCTTCAATCAATAAAAAAGGTCTTGACTTTTAAATTTGATACATTTCAGTTCCTTTTTAAAACTTTTGAGTAATTACAAGCTGACTTTTGAGAATTTGGATATTATATAAAGGACTTATTCAACAAATTTTGTTTTTATTTGAAAAGTCTCTGGGGCTTACGCCTCACTGCAAAAACGCACCTCGAACGCCCGGGCGTACACCCCAAAAATACCCCAAACACCCGGGCGTACATCCCGAATTGCTGGGCGTATGCCTCTTGAGACTTTTGCCCCACACCATCGCCTCGGGGCATTTTTGGTGCACCTCGCCCTAAGAACGACTTTTAAAACAATGATTTTGATTGGTTTGCAACATTTTTTGACTAGTTTCGGAACGTTTGGCATTGATTTGAGGAGTTAGAGAGGCGTTGGAGCTGGTTATTAGATATTAGAGCAAGGTAAGTCTCCTTTATAACTTTGTGACGGGAAATTTACTCCGTACATGTTATATATTTTAGGTGCTACATATTGGGGGAGCTACGCACGTATAAGGTGATGAGTGTCTATGCGTATGCTAGAATTCCTAATTAGGTCCTCGTATACTTAGACTCACGCCATGATTTAAATTTTTCCTATTAAATGCGTTAAATTACATTTTTTCCTAAGACTAGACTTGCGTAAAGTATCATACTTGCAATTTTAGATATTTGGCAAGCTGCATGATTGGCAGTAGGACTTGTACTTCCTTTTACAGATTTCTCTTGCGTTGTACGAAATTGTTTGATAAGTTTCTTAAATTTCATAACTTACACATATATTCGTGAGTGGTGCCAGTGACCCGTCAAAGTCTTCACTATTCTTGGATCGGATCGGATCGTTGCCTCAGCAGTATTATGAGATGCATCTATGGTTTGTGTTGCTCGACCCTCGATAGTGTACACGATTATTATGGGATCGGGCTGAACGCCTCAGTAGTACAATTATGGGATCAGGTCATACGCCACGGTAGGAAATCGTGCCATTACTCGTATGGGATCGGGCCGCTTGCCTCGGCAGAATCGTATGTAATATTTGATATGGAGTCAGTACACCTATGAGTTTTCCTGACTTGAGATGTGATATTTTTATCTAGTGTTGATCATTATGTATTCTATTCGAGGTTGTATCTGATCATTGAGGATTTCGTATTTATTCTTCTGTTGAGGATCTTGTTATGCACAATATTTGTTTCATTGTTTTTACCTACTATGCCTCATTCTTGTCTACTTTTATTATGCCTGGTGTATTAGACCATTATTAGGTGTCGCTGTCGATCCCTCGTCACTACTTTTTTCGGCCTTAGGCTAGATACTTATTGGGTATGCGTTGATTTACGTACTCATACTACACTTCTGCACTGATTATGCGGGTACTAAAACAAGAACATTTGGGGGTCATTGGGCACATAGGCGTAGCTGCTGAGGAGACTTTATGGTGAGTTGCATTCCATGTTATGATCCACAGCACATAGAGTCTCCATCGTATTTATTTACTTTATCCTGTATATCTTATATTCCAGAAAGATGTTGTATTAGTTTTGTACTCCCTAGTTGATGCTCATGCATTTGTGACACCGAGTTTTGGGGATTAAGATCTTGCTCTTGGTTGTATTCCGCTATGATTTTCTTGGTTTATATTTTGGTCTCACGCTAACATTTAAAATAGTAATATCTATATTTTCTATAAAAACGTACGATTTCCACTCTTTATTTCTTAAATTGTGTCGAAATGCATTTTGGATTAACTTTTGATGTCTTGAATTAATTGTTGGCTTGCCTAACGATGGCGTTGGAGGCCATCCCGGCCTATAGTGGGATTTGGATCATGACACTTTAGTATCAGAGCCCTAGGTTCACTTAGGTCTCACGAGTCATGATCAAGTCTAGCAGAGTCTTGCGGATTGGTACAGAGACGTCTGTACTTATCTTCAAAAGGCTACAAGACTATTAGGATAACTTCCCTTTCTTGATTCCTTTTCGTGCAATATGTTTTTGTTGAAGCTTATGCCTCCAGTTCTTTCCTACTCGTTCGTACGTGATGTCGGCGATTTGATATCAGCTGGGCACCGACGAGTTGTGGAGATGCTACAGATATGGTGCAGGATGTTTTTCCTTGCATATGAAGGCAAACTATTATCACCGCCTTATAGAGGGGTGGTCTGTCGTTTCCACCCAATGTTAGTGTTGCCCATGGTTCCGAGGCTATGAGGATGTTTGGAAGGGATTAAAATCTAGTCAAACTAGCTTTTAAGCACTTTTTAATTTTCTGGAGTGTAAGGCAAAAAAAAGATGCTTAAAAAAAAGCTAAAAAGTTCTTTAAAAAGTCAAAAATAACAAGTTGGCTGACCCCAACTTCTCCGATTTTGGCTTAATAGATTTTAATTTGACCAATAAAATTACTTTCTTATCCATTAAAAGTTTTGGTAATACCTAAATTACCCTCAGTCAAATAAAACCCTAAAACCTCGTATTCTCCTCTTTTGTGCACTTTTGAAGACAACAGTCATCTTCTTTCCTCTTCCTGTCTACTTCATCTTCAATTTTTCTGCATTTCTTTTCAAGCATTTCAGCAAAAATCAATCCTCATTATAAGTTTTTGGTAAGGTGCATGACAATGTAAAAGCGCAATTCATCCCTACAATTTCTCTAATCACTTTAACCTTTGATAAAGGCACTCATATAGCTTGGTCTTTTATGTATGGAGTAGTATTATTTTTTATAACAATAATATTTTATCTCCTCCTTTATGTATTTAACCTTTTGATATTATGATATTTTGGTAAGTGGTCATGCCAAAATCCACTCTAAATCAAAAAGTTAACTAAAAAACAAAGAGAAAGTTTTGGAAAAGAAAGAGCGAGATCCGTAAGTTTTAAAAGAGAACATATGCAAAAAGAATGAAAAAATAGAACATAATAGCAAACCCTTTGAACTTGACAACAATGCTGCCACTAGCTGCTGCTAGATTCTCTAAAGAGAGTTACTTAGGTTTTAAGATTGGCCAACGTGAAAAATGGACGTTCAAGAATTATATTTGTAAAAATTATCTAAAGTAATCAATTATATTAAAATTAAAATATAAATTATTTTTGATTTGGGTTAATTCATAATTAAATAAATTGTAATAATCAACTCCTTTATAATTGTAACAACTTTAAGGATATTTCTGTCTTTTTAATAGAAAAAGTGCTTACCAACACTAGTTTACCAAATACTTCAACAGCTTTTTTAAGCTTCAACACTTTTATCCAAATATGTAACTGCTTATTTATAAAATAAGCTCCAGCACTTAAAAGCTGCTTTTTTCCAGCTAATCCAAATGGGCTTTATACATAGTGTATTATGACGTTCATGCATTGTTATTGCACAGTACTTGTGTAAATGGTAGGGTGTTTGCTTAGTGTTGCAGCAGTGAGTGCTTTCGGAGGAGGATTATTCAGTTTGTGACTGGAAGATTCGACATTTAATTCCAGCGAAGGAGAGGTAATCGTACTATGGATGTTTAGGTTTTGATTGACGAAGTCGCGAGATTGGATATTTCCAAACCTTGGTAGAATTCTTGTTTGCGTCTTTGTTTGAACGCATTAAGGCTCGTCGGTATGATGGTCTTCATTTGTTAGCCTTTGGGGCATGATGTTGCGCAATGGTACCTAAGAAGCGGTTGCATGAGATGGTGGTGTATCGCGGCTTTAGGGTTGGATCGGTGTTTCCATTGTTGATGGCTCGAGGAAGATGATCTTAAGGAGGATTAGAGTCGATGGCAACCTATTTGTTCAGGTGCTACGGAGGTGGATCATGATTTGGAGTGGCAGATGATGAGAAGGGCCATGGTAGGATATTGTCTCGTGGTGGTTGGATCATTAGCAAGGCAAGTACGAGCAGTCGAGATCGAGCTGTTTGTTTAGAAAGATTGTTTAACCGAAATAGGAGTGGGAGCGTATCGTATGGATTTTGTGATAGGATAGCCGCATACTTTGAGAAAGCTTAGAGCGATTTGGGTCATGGTGGAAAAAATGACTAAGTATGGGTATTACATTTGAAGTGGTGCCTTCTGTACTCAGGTAATTTGAATGTGACGAGAAGAGTTTGCTGGAATGCAGAGGAAATGGGAACACTTGATTGTCGTTTTGGGATGCAACATAGTTTCAGGTTTTAAATATATGGTCAGACCTTTAGTGGATGCTAACGAAATGAACAGACTCTACAGCTGGTGGACGAGTATGGACTCAGGTCGATTAATCGATTTCATAGTGGTTATAACCACGGCAACGTTATCGGAGGATGCCGACATGGGGGTTACACAGGTGGGCTATCTCCTATGGGAAGGTTAAGGGTGGATGATTTCTCATGAAGTTCCTATGAAGAGCTCTACCTTCTATCCAACGGGGAGCATGTACTACGATGTTGGCTTGTTTCGCTTGAAAAGATGGTGCGACTATTAGGAGGTTGAGTATGCGTTTCGAGCTGGTAATTCGTGGTGAGTTATGATTAGTACAACAAGAGCTTGCGAGAGATTTGGTTGAGTAACGGTGTGGGATCAAGGTAGCTAGGAGGAGAAGTCATTGTGGGTCCTTGGAATTTGCACTTGTGGCTTAAAGCCAAGTAGGGGAGCCTACCTTTGATGATCGGGACGCGTGATTATGTGTCTTTGAAGTTTCTGGTTATCGGCACGTTGGTGGATTAGTTATGACTGAGGAAGAGAACATCATGGGTAATTCGATAAGGAATCTAGTGGATGTGTGATATATTTCGCCCTATTGATTCATGTCTAAATTGTGGGATGACTCAAATTTCACAATTCTTTGTGAACATGATGTGCAAGGGAAGCGATTCATTCGCTTTCTTCTTTAAAGCATTCATGTGCTACCAAAGCAATAGTTGTTTGGTTATACAATCGGGGCTGGATTAGAGTGGGCGACTCCAATAATGGTTCTAGTGGATAGAGATTTAAGATGTGGTGCTTAAGGATTTCCGAGTTTGTTATATGGCTAAGGATTGAGTATTACAGCAGATTGTGATAGAGACCTAGAGTATCCTTATGTTATCATCGGGTCTGCAGTATAGTGTTAGAAGGATGGAAGAAATAGCTTCGGATTCGCAGAAGATCTTTTAGAGCAGGTGTATTATTCGGAGGTACTATTGAGTGCATGATGAGAGTATAAAGAGACTCATGGGTATTGAGGCAATGTGGTTTTGCGATTTAGGGTCACTCAGGAGGAGTGTCGATTGAGGTCCATTGTGTCCTGGAAAAGAGAGGTACTGATTCTGAAGGTAAGTCAAGAGAAAACTAAGGATTGAGTCAATTTAGCAGCGGTTTGGATTGGCATGGTAAATGAAATGATCGGTTCCTTCAGTGCGATAAGTCTATACAGGTGTTTAGTGACTATACTTACAGGTTTGGCTGTCTCTATAATTTAGTTGATTTGGAGGGATTCAATCCTGACAGTTTGGGTATATGCAAACTGTTTCCAAAGAGGTTATGACGGTTTCGACCACAATTTGAGGTTTGTGTCTTCTACGGTTATGGGAAGTTGGTTATGTGCTGCGATTCTTTCTCCTGAAATGAGTTGCGGGAGGTTCTAGCCGATGGATTGTCTGTTCCACTGGTTGTTCAGTAATTACGATGGGATTCTTGCATTCTCGCGTAATAGCATGATAGGTGCAGTGAGCAGTATGGAATTTCAATTGAAGGATCAAGGTTGTGGTTCAGTTTTGACAGGGATGCCACGAGCTCAGAGGAGCGGGGGAAGATTTCAGATGTTTAGAGTATGCTGGTGCTATTTTAGTATCGCCTGAGAATAGTGTTCTGTGGAAGAGGCATTGCATATTGATTTTCGGATTCTGGAGCTGCATTACAAAAACAGTATGGTTGGTGGACATGGATGTGCATATTTGCTACTTGGTGCAGAAGGATGGAGGAGTATATCCCACGGGATGATCGTATAAGAGTGACATGTCATTCATTTAAGTGGTAGAGATTGAAATCAAGTATGAAGATCCTGGTACTATCCTGATTAGAGCGTTTATGTTTGAGAGACGCTCTATTCCTTTGGTTGCGGACTGCGGAAGTTTGTTTCGGATTTGACGATTGATCGTATGTATCATGGATATAGTCATTGTGAATCTTGGAAGGTTATTGACATATTTTGGGATGATCAGAATCGGCTTTGAGGTACGTTGGTAGACCTAATGTGAAGGTATATTCTACACCAGATTGGATATGTTTATACGACACAACATTGCCTATGGATAAGTCATCGGGTGTGGTGGATGTTATTCTCGTCGTTGTCTATTTCAAGTATTACTCAAGTATACCATGTGGGTTTGGAGGCAGCTCGATCATTCACATGTGTGTTGTGATCTTGTGTAGCTGGTAGTGTTATATGAGCGAGATGGCTCTCAAAATGTTGGTTGTTTATTGCACCCTAGTCGTGCTTGGCCTTTTGTAGTGTCTGGCATATCTGTCTCCCCATGGTTAGACTAATACACTTGGCGTGCTCCTGGTCGATATATGTGTGTTTAGTGAGTTAAGAATTTGGGCTCAATGAGTATTTCCTTACTGATTATTATGTGTGGATCGGGTGGCACGCCGCCACAGGCATGATGTTTGGATCGGGTTGCATGCCGCAACAGTATCATGCGTGGATCGGGTTGCATGCCGCAATAGTGAGATGTTGGGTACGGTTCCTTATACTTATTTTCTGTGTTTTGTTTCTCATCTTTGAGATAGGTTCATAGCATCTATTTGGCGGTTTTATTCGTTGGACGGGCCGAATAGTTCTATATTCGCTTTCGTTTTTTCTTTATTGGTCATATTCGAGTTCTGTCTTGTTGGCGCATTGATGAAGTCGTGTGAGATCTTAGATGGTATTTGATGTGGCTTATTACCCGAGCAGTTTCTACTGGGTGAAACGAGGTTGTTGGGCCTAGAATCAGTATAATCGGATTGGTTTAATGTATATTGGAGGGAGGATGTCAGTAATCAGTTCATAAAGCATAATGGTTCTTGTTGAGCGGAGAAACTCCATGATTTAATGTTTTGACAGGTGGTTATGAGATTATGCACATCTCTTTACCCTTGGCAGTATTGTGAGATTTTAAACAGGATTTTTATGTGTCATGAAGTATATCACCGGTACCGGGTTCGAAAATTGTAGCTAGTGTGATTGGAAGATACTACTATGGGCATATGAATTATGTGATGCATTGTATGGTTACGACTCGGGTGTATATGTATGTTTTGGTACTACTTGTGGAGATTGATGCGGTGTATGTATGCAAGATTTGGGTCATACAGGAAATTTCGGATGTTAGAATTTGGTTCCAAGGCTTGTGGACTAAGTTAGCATGAAGGATCTTCCATGTGGATTGAGCTAATGTGCTCGTATGGATTGCGAGGCACGGGTAGTTGCACGAGGAGTTATACAGTGATTTTGGCAACTTTGGAACAACTCTTGGCACGTTAGAGGACGAACGTATATTTAAGTGGGGGATAAGGTAATGACCCAATCGGTCATTTCGAGTTCTAGCATGTCGTTCTGCAGTTCGAGACTTTGAGTAGCTTCACTTCATGTATAATGATTTGCACGTGTAGTCGGTTTGGATTTTCGAGAAGTTCGGAGTCGATTTGGAAGAATAATTCTCTATTTGAAATCTTTAAGTTGAAAAAGTTAACCAAGGTTGACCTTTTGTGTAAACAAGCTCGGAATCGGGATTTGAAGGTTCATATAGGTTCGCAAGGTAATTTCGGACTTGGGCGTATATTTGGGTCGAGTATCGGATGATCGGGGAGCGTTTCAACACTTAATATCGGAAGTTTGCATTTTGAAGGTTTTAAAATTTGCTAAGTTTGACTTTGAGTGGACTTTGGTATTATCGGACTCCGGGCAGTGTTCCAGGACCTTGGATATGTTAATTTTATAGCTTGGAACTTGTGTGTGACGTTTGGTCGTGATCCGATATTTCTAAGTTTGATTCGGACGCGTTTGAGGAAGTTTGAAGGTTTGAAAGTTAAAAGAAGGATTTTAATCGTCGTTGTTTTGATATTATTCATGGCATTTCAAGCCTTTGGGTGAGGTATTGGGACTTGTTGGTGTGATTGGACGGGTCCCAGGGGCCTCGGGTGTGTTTCGGGTGCTTTCGGATCATTTCTCCTTGTTTTGCAATTGTTGGTGCTAGTTCTGGTGTTGTCCTTCGTGAATGCAGAGGGGGGCACGCGTTTGCGAAGAAGAATTTGAGCTGGAGGTCTTTTGTTCATCGCGTTCGCGATAGACAAGTCGTGTTCACTATGGTTTGGGCATAGGTGATCCGCTTTCATGATAGCGGGGGTCGCGTTCGCGAAAGGGAATCTAGGCCTGGGATTCTTGGACTTTGCCTTCGCGGGGGCACGGTCGCGTTAGCGAAGGGTAGGCCTGGTAAGGCATTGCATTTGCGGATCGGGTCTCGCGATCGCGATGAGTAATTTTGTGCTGGAGCTAAGTTGTGCTTCACGAATGTGAGGCACATGCCGCGTTCGCGAAGAAGGACGCCTGGGCAGAATATATTTTAACCAAATTGGGTTTTGGTCATTCCGTCTCATTTTCTTATTTGGAGCCGATTTTAGGGTGATTTGGAGGAGCCATTTTCATCATTTATCATGAGATATGTTATTCCCACTTATTGTAAGTTAAATACATGGATTATATATGGTTTTAACATGGAATTTGGTAGAAATTGTGGGATTTTTGAAGGAAACCTAGAAATGGTAATTTTTGAGTTTTAACCACGAAATTAGACACGGAATTGGAAATAAATTATATACTTGAATTCGTGGTACTATGGGTAATATTTATCTTCGACAATGTTCGAAATCCGGGCGTGTCCGGGTTGACTTTGTTGACTTGTCGAGTGGAGTTGAGAATTGTTATAAATTGTTGAATTACAAGTTTTTGAGTATATTTTGAATAGTTTGCACATTGTTTGACTAGTTTCGGATAGTTTGGCACTTGTTTGAGGAGTTAGAGAGGCATTGGAGCCGGTTATCAGATTTCAAAGTAAGGTAAGTCTCCTGTCTAACCTTGTGAGGAGGAATTTACCCCGTAGGTATTATATTTGTTATGTCCTACATGTTGTGGGAGCTACGCACGTATGAGATGATGAGTGTCCGTGCATATGCTAGAATTCCTTATTAGGTACGGGTAGAGTTAGACTCAAGCCATGCTTTAATTATAATATTTGAGTTCTTCTTGCTTTTTAAATGATTTAAATTATATTTTTGCTGAGACTAGACTTGCATAAAGTATCAAACTTGGGTTTTTTTACATTTGGCGAGCTACATGATTGGCAGTAGAAATTTTACTTCCTTTTACGGATTTCTCCGCGTTGTACGAAATTGTTCGAAATTTTTTTTAAATTTCATAACTCACACATATATTCGTGAGTGGGGCGAGTGACCCGTCAAAGTCTTCACTATTCCTATGGGATCGGGCTGAACACCTCAGCAATATCATTATGCGATCAGGTTGTCGTCTAGGCAGTATTATGAGATGCATCTATGGTTCGTGTTGGTCAACCCTCGGTAATGTACATGATTATTATGGGATCGGTTTGAACGCCTCGACGATTTATTATGGGATCGGGCCGCTCGCACCGGCAGAATCATGCGTAATATTTGATAAGAAGTCAATGTACCTATGACTTTTCATTTAACGATTCGGCCGGTCATTTTGAGTATTTCCACTGGCTGTCTAGAAAGCCGATTGTCAACTTGAATGTTTACACAAGAATCTCCAATCCAAGCCTCTTTTGTCAATCCGGGGCAATACGAGTGGCATAAGCTATTTCTTATAAACAGGCTTTCGAGAAAAAATTGGAGGACTACCGATTGATTGACCCCGGAAGTAAAGAATGACGGTTCGACGAGCTCTTATTCGCCCCTGGCGTTTAGCCTCGTTCCCCTAATTATTGCCTCCTTTATTTGATATTGTGACTTGTCGGGGTGGTTAATTTTGTTTCGCGTGAGTTTCAGAGTGGATTGGGACACTTAATCCCAGGTTGGAAGCTTAAGTTGAAAGAGTTAACCGGAGTTTGACTTTTGCATAGAAACTCCGGAAGGGAGTTTTGATGATTTCAATAGCTCTGTATGGTGATTTTGGCCTTTGTAGTGTGTCCGGATATTGATTAGGAGGTCCGTAGGTCATTTTTGCTTGAATTGGCGAAAGTTAGAAAGTTGAAGGTTTAGAAGGTTGAGATGTTTGATCGAGAGTTAACTTTATTGATATCTGGTCTGGATTTTGGTTTCGAGAGTTAGAATAGGGTCTGTTGTGTCATTTATCTCTTATACGCAAAATTTGAGGTCAATCGAATGGTTTAACATGAATTGGCGTTAGTTTTGGAAGTTGAATATTTATGGATTCAATAGGTTTGAATTGGGTTGTGATTCGTAGATTTGATGTTGTTGGATGTGATTTTAGGCCTTGAGTAGGTTCGTTATGTGATTTGGGACTTGGTGGTATGTATGGATGGGGTCCCGGGGGCTTCGGATGTGATTCGGATTGAATCAGGAATCATTTTGAACTTAGAAGAATTTCTGTCCAGTTGAGGTTCTGGTGCAATCGCACCTGCGCACTTTGGGCCGTAGGTGTAGCATCGCAGAAGCGACCTCTGAGCCACAGAAGCGAAGTTTGGTCAGCTTTTTAAGGACCGAAGGTGCAGTCAGGCGTTCGCATAAGCGTGAGCTAGTCCACAGAAGCGGAAATCCCTGGGCTTAATGAAAAGCCGCACCTGCGATGGATTTTCCGCAAGTGTGGAGCCGCAGAAGTGGCTGTTGGTTTGCATAAGTGGAATAACTGGGCAGAAAAGGGCTAGATCAAGGGTTTTCTTCCATTTTTTATCATTTGAGTTAAAGAGCTTGGTATTGGGCGATTTTGGAAGGGATTTTCAAGGAGTTGATCAGGGTAAGTGTTTTTTACTCGGATTTGATTATTATTTATGAATCCATCATTATTTTATCATTTAACTAGTGTTTTGAGTTGGAAAAAATTTGAGAATTTTGTTAAAACTTCCTAAGCTATAATTTGAGGATTTGAAGGTCGATTTGAAGTTGGAATCAGATAATTTTAAAATGGTTGGACTCGCTATAGAATGGGTATTTAGATTTTGTAACTTTGGTCAGGTTCTGAGCCGCAAGCCTGGGGTTGATCTTCTGAGTTGACTTTTTGATTTTCTTTAAGGATTGCAATTTTATTATCCGGAATAATTTCCTATGGTTTGTATTTATGGTGTTAATTTATTTTGGCAAGATTCGAGCTGTCCGAAGTTGGATATTCATGGAAAAGGCTTACTAGTGGATTGAGTTAGCTTTTTTGAGGTAAGTATCTGGCCTAACTTTGTGTGGGGGAACTAACCCTTAGGATTGGAGTTGTTTGTGTTATTTGTGATATGTGAAAGCAGTGTACACAAGGTGACGAGTGGGTACACGGGCTATATGTGGTATTTGACCAGCTTAGGCTATTTAGACTTTTTTCATACCTTTAATCGAATTGTCATAGCATGTTATATTTTTCATTGTTAACCTACCTCATATGCTTTATTTGACATTGGTAACAGTTGTTCCACCTCTTACTTGTTATTTTTCTCTTATATGCTTTAGTTGAAATTATTGCCTTCCTTATTTATTATTACTTCTTTAATTGTGGAATTTCTTACTTGAAGTTGTTAATTCATGGAATATCTCTTGTTTAGCTATTGGTGTTGAAGTTGTAAAACTCTTTATCACTTTGTGAAGAAGTTGTTAATTATCGAGATATTGTTCTTGTTGAGCTATTCATCATTATTTTGTTAGTGTTGAAACTCGTGTACACATTATGGTTGAGCCATGGGCTACTTGTTGTGGAAACATTGGTATTGTTGATTCTTTTGGAAAGTTGTGGCATATGGGCGATTGTGGTGCAAGTTGTGATTATGTTGTGATATTGAAGTGCATGCGGCGGTATAATGATAGGGGTCAATGTGTATGCAGCAGCATAAGGTGGGATTTATGTGTGTGTTGCTAGTAAGGGAATTACTTGAATCCACGCGGCGACATAAGGTAGGGTAAAGTGCGTATAGCTATTTCGGCAAAAATGTTCTCAAAACTATACAAATGTAAGGCTCACACAGCAGTATAAGGAATGATTGTAATTGTGATTGCGAAATGAGATTTCCAAGTGGTACCTCGGTTGTGATTCTTGTTGTTATCTCTTATTTACCTTACTTTTATTTGCCGCATTGTTTTTTTTTCTTGATGTTCTTATTATGTGTTCCTTCCTTGTTGCCTTTATTGCTTTAAATTCAGTTGTAGCTTATCTTGTTGTATTGCTTTATTGCCTCAGTATCCTCGTTTCCATTATTAGATTGTACTAGATTGTTCAGCTTCTTCTTCTTATCCTAGTGGGTGACTTGACTTGGCCTCGTCACTATTCTATCGAGGTTAGGCTTGATACTTACTAGGTACCACTGTGGTGTACTCATACTACGCTTCTGCACATCTTTTTGTGCAAATCCAGGCCTCGAACTAGGCTAGGCACCATTGGGTAGAGCATTCAATATCAGAGACTTCAAGGTATACCTTGTTTTTCTACTGCTAACTCTTTATTTAGATAGTGATGTATTAGGGATGTTACAGTATATTCGTGTAGAACTTATGAATCAGTATTACCAGATTTTGGGAGTTATTGTCAGCGGTACTGTTGAGTTCTTTATGATAGCTAGATGGTTTAAATTTGATGTCCTATTATTATTTCCGCTTTTCTCCATGCATGTTACGCTTATCTAGTCTTAAAGACTAGGTGCCATCATGACATTCTCTAGTGGGGAATTGGGGTCGTGACAAATTGGTATCAGAGCTCTAGGTTCAAAGGTGTTACTAGTCAGAAGCAGGTTTAGTAGAGTCTTGCGGATCGGTACAAAGACGTCTGTACTTACCGTGTAGAGGCTACGAAACTGATAGGAACTTTCACTTCTTTGATTCCTTATTTTGGAATTTGTTGACTTCAAAATTCTGAATTTTTACCTTTTTATTCTTTCACAGACGGTGAAGACATGCACTGCCGGATCCGACTATCAACACCCGTGCCTCCTACTAGAACCGCGAGAGGCCGGGGTAGAGGCCAAGGAGGGGTGTAGCTAAAGCACCTGCCCAAGCTGCGATAAAGGAGCTACCAGTAGCTCCAGTTGGGGGACAGGCACCCGAGGCGCCTGTTGCCACCCCTGCACTTCAGGAGACCCTCATAGAGTTCTTGAGCATGTGCGGCACTCTAGCTCAAGTGGGGTTGATTCCACTTGCACCAGCCACATCTCACGCTGGGGGAGGAGCTCAGACTCCCCTGACCTGTACTCCAGAGCAGCGAGTCCATGTTGATCAGGTCCTAGAGGTTATACCAGCAGAGCTTGTTGTTCCGGTTCAACCCGAGGTTAGAGCAGTGGCATCTAAGGAGGAGTAGCTTAGACTTGAGAGTTTCAAGAAGTATCATCCTTCTACTTTCAGTGGCCTAGCTATAAAGGATGCACAAGGTTTTCTAGAGAAGTGACATCGTATTCTCCGCACCATGGGTATTGTGCAGATGAGCAGGGTTGCTTTTACTACATTCCAGCTGTCAGGAGCAATGTATTAGTGGTGGCGGGCTTACGAGGAGGGTAGCCCAAAGGATGCAGCTTCACTCACATGGACTCAGTTCTCAGAGATGTTCTTGATAAAGTTTGTTCCCTAGAGCCTTTGAGATGCATGGTGCGTGGAGTTTGAGTAGCTAAGCTAGGGTACTAAGACAGTGTCAGAATTCTGTCAAATTTAGTGAGTTGTCCAGACATGCACCTGCCTTGGTTTTTACATTCAGAGAGCGAGTTCGCCGATTAATCAAGGGGCTCAACTATGGTATTAGATTTAGCATGGCTCGAGAGTTGGAGACAAATACACCACATCAGCAGGTGGTAGATATTGTGTAGAGATTGGAGGGTATGCGAGGCCGTGAGAGAAAAGACAGAGAGGCCAAAAGGCTCGAGGTGCTGGAGGATTTAGTGGTGGCCATGCTACAGTTACAGCCCATCATGGTAAAGGCTATGGGAGCCGTCCAGTTCATTCAGCACTTCCAGCCCACCGAGAGCTTGCTTTGAGTGTGGTGATACCCGACATATGGTGAGGGACTACCCCAGACACAGGAGGGGTGCACCTCCACAGACTACACAAGCGCCACGTATTCTACGGGGTCCACAGACTTCTCAAGCTGCAGTTGCTGCTCTAGTTGCCGCTCCACCTGCACAGCCAGCTAGGTGTGGAGATCAAGCGAGTACGGGTAGACCTAGAGGGGGAAGCCAGGCCAGATTCTATGCTTTTTCGGGTAGGATGAAAGTGGTCGTATCAGACGCAGTCATCATAGGTATTGTTCCAGTTTGTCATAGAGATGCATCAGTCTTATTTGATTTGGGTTCCACTTATTCATATGTATCATCTTACTTTGCTCTGTATCTGGATATATCTCGTGATTCTTTGAGTTCTCCTGTATATGTGACCACGCTTGTGGGAGATTCTACTGTTGTGGACTGTGTGTATCGGTCGTGTTTAGTTGTTATTGATTGTTTTGAGACCAGAGTTGATCTATTGTTACTCAGTATGGTAAAATTTGATGTTATCTTAGGACTTGTCGCCCTATCATGCTATTCTAGATTGTCAAGCCTAAACTGTGACACTGGCTATGCCAGGTTTGCCGCGGTTAGAGTGGAGGGGTACATTGGATTATGTTCCTAGAAGGGTGGTGTCCTTCCTTAAGGCACAACGGATGGTTGAGAAGGGGTGTGATGCATATCTAGCCTTTGTGAGAGATTGATACTTCTACCATTGAGTCAGTTCTGGTAGTGAGAGACTTTCAAGATGTATTTCCAGCAGATCTTATGGGTAAGCCACCCGATAGAGATATAGATTTTGGTATTGACTTATTGCTGGGCACTCAGCCCATTTCTATTCTACCATATCGTATGGCACCATCTGAGTTGAAGGAGTTAAAGGAGCAACTGCAAGAGTTGCTTGATAAGGATTTCAATTAGCCCAGTGTGTCGCCTGGGTGCTCTGATTTTGTTTGTGAAGAAGAAGGATGGTTCTATGCGCATGTGTGTTGATTATTGGCAGTTGAACAAGGTTACAGTGAAGAACAAGTGCCCATTGCGCACATTGATGACTTATATGATCAACTACAGGGTGCCATAGTGTTGTCAAAGATTGATTTGCGGTTAGGATATCATCAGCTGGAGATTCAAAATCTGGATATCCCGAAAACTGCTATTAGGACTCAGTATGGTCACTACAAGTTCCTTGTGATGACATTTGGGCTGACAAACGCCCCAGCAGCATTTATGCACCTTATAAACATTGTATTCCATCCATATCTTGATTCATTTTATTGCGTTTATTGACAACATCTTGGTGTACTCCCACATCCAGGAGGATCGTGAGCAGCATTTGAGGATTGTGCTCCAGACCTTGATAGAAAAGAAGTTATATGCAAAATTCTCGAAGTGTGAATTCTAGCTTGATTCGGTGGCATATTTGGGTCATGTGGTTTCGAGTGAGGGGATCAAGGTAGATCTGAATAAGATTGTGGCAGTTCGGAATTGGCCCAAACTATCTTCAGCCACTGAGATTCGGAGTTTTCTTTGTTTGGCCGGGTATATCGGCGTTTCATGGAAAGTTTATCATCCATTGCTGCACCTATGACCAGATTGACCCAGAAGGGTGTTCCTTTCAAATGGTCCAAAGAGTGTGAGGCGAGTTTTCAAAAGCTCAAGATTTCTTTGACTACAGCCCCAGCGTTGGTGTTGCCTACGAATTCAGAGTCTTACATTGTGTATCGTGATGCATCCTGTGTTGGCCTTGGTGCGGTGTTGATGCAAGACGGTAGGGTGATTGCCTACGCATCTCGGTATTTGAAGGTTCATGAGAAGAATTATCCTATCCATGACTTTGAATTGGCAGCTATTTTTCATGCCTTGAAGATTTGGCGAAGCTTTTTTTATAGTGTCCCATGTGAGGTTTATGCCGACCACCAGAGTCTCCAACATATGTTCAAACAGAAAGATGTTGACTGCAACAGCGGAGATGGTTAGAGTTTCTTGAAGACTATGATATCACTATTCTACATCATCCCAGGAAGGCCAATATGGTGGTCGATGCCTTGAGTCAAAAGGTGAAGAGTATGGGTAGTTTGGCATATCTATCGGTAGTGGAGAGGCCACTAGCCATTAATGCTCAAGCCTTGGTCAATCGGTTTGTTAGATTGGATGTTTCGGAGCCCAATTGAATTATTGCTTGCATGGTTTCTTGGTCTTATTTATATGATCACATCAGAGAGCGTCAGTATGACAACCCCCATTTTCTTGTCCTTAAGGACAAGGTACAGCACGGTGATGCCAAGGATTTTTCTATCGAAGATGACCATGTGTTGCGGATGCAGGGCCGGTTATGTATGCCTAATGTAGATGGTTTACGTGAGTTGATCCTTTAGGAGGCCCACAAATCACGATACTCCATTCATCTGGCTGCCGCTAAGATGTATTAGTATTTAAAGTAGCACTATTGGTAGAGGAGAATGAAGAAAGACATAGTGGAGTATGTGGCTCAGTTCCTAAGTTGTTAGCAGGTGAAGTATGAGCATCATAGGCCAGGTGGTCTGCTTCAGAGACTTGAGATTCTCGAGTGGAAATAGGAGAGTGTTACCCCTGACTTTGTTGTAGGCTCCCACGGACTCAGAAGAAATTTGACGTTGTATGGGTTATTATGGATAGGTTGACCAAGTTGGCTCATTTCATTCCGGTGGTGACTACCTATTCTTCAGAGCAACTAGCTCAGATATATTTCTGCGAGATTGTTCGACTTCATGGCGTGCTGGTACCCATCATGTCTGACCGGGGCACGTAGTTTACATCGCACTTCTAGAGAGTTGTATAGTGTTAGTTAGGCACACGGGTTGAGTTGAGTACATCATTTCATCCACAGATGGATGGGCAGTCCGAAAGCACCATTCATATCTTAGAGGACATGCTTCGTGCCTTTGTTATGGATTTCGAGGGTTCTTGGAATCAGTTCTTGCCTCTTGCGGAGTTTTCCTACAACAACAAGCTATCAATCAAGCATTCAGATGGCTCCTTATGAAGCCCTATATGGGAGGCGATGTCGTTCTTTAGTTGGTTGGTTTAAGTCATGTGAGACTAGATTATTGGGCATAGATTTGGTATGAGAGGCCTTGGAAAAGGTCAAGTTGATCTAGGATCGGCCGCGTACAGCACAGTCTAGGCAGAAGAGCGATGCCAATCGGAGAGTTTGTGATGTTGCATTCATGGTTGGAGAGAGAGTTTTGATGCGGTCTTCACCCATGAAGGGTGTGATGAGGTTCGGGAAGAAGGGCAAGTTGAGCCCTAGGTATATTGGTCCTTTTGAGATCCTCGAGAGAATGGGGGAGGTGGGTTACAAGCTTGCATTGCCACCTAGCTTATTTGCAGTTCACTCGGTATTCCATGTTTCCATGCTCCGGAAGTATCACGGTGATCCGTCCCATGTTTTAGATTTCAGCTCAGTCCAATTGGACAAGGATTTGACTTATGTTGAGGATCCAGTGGCCATCTTGGACAGGCAGGTCCGAAAGTTGAGGTCAAAGAACATTGCTTCAGTGAAGTTTCAATGGAGGGGTCAACCAGTTGAGGAGACAACTTGGGAGACTGAGCATGATATGCGTAGCCATTAAGAGGGGCAGGATGTAACGACCTGTTCGGTCGTTTTGAGTATCTTAGCCTCGTTCCCCTAATTATTGCCTCTTTTATGTGATATTATGGTCATGTGACTTGCCAGGGTAGTTTGTTTGCTTTCGGGGTGAGTTTCGGAGTGGATTGGGACACTTAGTCCCAAGGTTAGAAGCTTAAGTTAAAAGAGTTGATCGGAGTTTGATTTTTGCGTAGACGACTCTGGAAGGGAGTTTTGATGATTTTGATAGCTTCGTATGGTGATTTTGGACTTTGGAGTGTGTCCGGATATTGATTTGGAGGTCCGTAGGTCATTTTGGCTTGAATTGGCGAAAGTTAGAAAGTTGAAGGTTTGGAAGGTTGAGAAGTTTGACCGAGAGTTGACTTTATTAATATCGGGTACGGATTTTGGTTCTGGGAGTCAGAATAGGTCTGTTGTATCATTTATGTCTTGTGCATAAAATTTGAGGTCAATCAGAGTTGGTTTGGTACGAATAGGCGTTAGTTTTAGAAATTGAATGTTCATGGATTCAATAGGTTTGAATTAGGGTGTGATTTATAGATTTGATGCTGTTGGATGTGATTTTAGGCCTTGAGTAGGTCCGTTATGTGATATGGGACTTGATGGTATGTTTGGACAGGGTCTCGGGAGGGGGGGGGCAGATGTGATTCGATTTGAATCCAGAATCATTTTGGACTTAGAAGAATTTATGTCCAGCAGAGGTTCTTGTGCAATAGCACCTGCGCACTTTGGGCCGCAGGCTAGGCACCGCAAAAGAGGCCTCTGAGCCGCAGAAGCGATGTTTGGTCAACTGCTTAAGGACCGCAAGTGCGGTCAATCGTCCGTAGAAGTGGGCTCACAAAAGCGAGAGCTGGTTCGCAGAAGCGGGACTGCAGAAGCGCCTTTTGTATGCAGAAGCGCAACTCCCTGGGCTTAATGAAAAGCCGCACCTGCGATGGATTTTCTGCAGGTGCGGAGACGCAAAAGCAGAATAACTGGGCAAAAAAGGGCCGGATCGAGGGTTTTGTTTCATTTTTCATCTTTTGAGTTAGAGAGCTCGTTTTTGGCTGATTTTGGAGGGGGGTTTCAAGGAGTTGATCGGGGTAAGTGTTTTTTACTTGAATTTGATTATTATTCATGAATCAATCATTGTTTTTATCACTTAATTAGCGTTTTGAGTTGGAAAAAATTGGGGAATTTTGTGAAAACTCCCTAAGCTATAATTTGAGGATTTGAAGGTCGATTTGAGGCCGGAATTGGATAATTTTAGTGTGGTTGGACTCATTATTGAATGGGTGTTCGGATTTTATAAATTTGGTCGAGTTCCGAGACGTGGGCCCAGAGTTGACATTTTGAGTTCACTTTTTGATTTTTTTTTGTAACTTTATTATCCGGAATAGTTTTCTATGATTTGTATTTATGGTATTACGTTATTTTAGCAAGATTCGAGCCGTCCAGAGTTGGATATTCGTGGAAAAGGCTTACTAGTGGATTGAGTTAGCTTGTTTGACGTAAGTAATTTGCCTAAATTTGTGTAGGGAAACTACTCCTTCGGATTGGAGTTGTTTGTGTTATTTGTGATATGTGAAAGCCATGTACGCAAGGTGACAAGTGGCTACACGGGCTATATGTGATATTTTATCGGTTTAGGATATTTAGACTCTTTTAATGCCTTTAACCGAATTGTCATAGTATGTTATATATTTCATTGTTAACCTACCATCATATGTTTTTTTTATTTTGTAAACACCTGTTCTACCTCTTTCTTGTTATTTTACTCTTATATGCTTTGGTTGAAATTACTGTCTTCCTAATTGTCTTATCACTTCTTTAATTGTGGAATCTCTTACTTGAAGTTGTTAATTCATGGAATATCTCTTGTTTAGCTATTGGTGTTGAAGTTGTAGAAGCCGTTATCACTTTGAGAAGAAGTTGTTAATTGTTGAGATATCGTTCTTGTTGAGCTATTCATCACTATTTTGTTAGTGTTGAAACTTTTGTACACATTGTGGTTGAGCCATGGGCTACTTTTTGTGAAAACATTGGTATTGTTGATTCTTTTGGCAAGTTGTGGTATATGGGCACTTGTGGTGCGAGTTGGTATTATGTTGTGATATTGAATTACATGTGGCGGTATAAGGATAGGGGTTAATATGCATGCGGCGGCATATAGTGGGACTTATGTGTGTGTTACTAGTAAGGGAATTACTTGAAGCCACACAACGACATAAAGAGGGCTAAAGTCTGTGTAACTCTTTCGGGAAAAATATTTTCAAAACTACCTAAATGTAAGGCTCACGCAGCGGTATAAGGAAAGATTGTGCTTGTGATTGTGAAATGAGATTTCGAGGTGGTACCTCGGTTATGATTCTTGTTGTTTTCTCTCCTTTACCTCACTGGTATTTGCCGCATTGTTTTTTTTCTTGATTTTCTTATTATGTGTTCCTTCCTTGTTGCCTTTATTGCTTTAAATTCAGTTGTAGCTTATCTTGTTGTATTGCTTTATTACCTCATTATCCTTGTTTCCTTTATTACACTGTACTAGACTTGTTCAGCTTCTTTTTCTTATCCTAGTAGGTGTCTTGACCTGGCCTCGTCACTACTCTACCGAGGTTAGGCTTGATATTTATAGGATACCGTTGTGGTGTGCTCATACTATGTTTCTGCACATCGTTTTGTGCAGATTCAGGTACCTCGACCCAATCTAGGCACTGGTGAGTAGAGCAGTCAGTATCGGAGACTTCAAGGTATACCCGCCTAGCATTCGCAGGCCTCGGAGTCACCCTCTGTTCTGTTTTTTCTACTACTTACTCTTTATTTAGATAGTGATTATTAGGGATGTTACAATATATTCGTGTAGAGCTTATGACTCGGTCTCACCAGATTTTGGGAGTTATTGTCAGCGTATTGTTAAGTTCGTTTATTAATAGCTAAATGGTTTAAATTTAAAGTCCTATTATTATTTCCGCTATATCTCCATGTATATTCGGCTTACCTAGTCTTAGAGACTAAGTACCTTCACGACATCCTCCGGTGGGGAACTAGGGTCGTGACATTTTATTACTTTAGATATGATATTTTTATCTGGTGTTGACCATTGTGTATTCTATTTGCGATTGTATCCGGTCATTGACGATATCGTATTTATTCTTATGTTAAGGATCTTGTTATGCGAATATATTTGTTTCATTGTTTTTACCATCTATGCATCATTCATGTCTACTTTATTCTGCCTGATTTATTAGAACACTAGTAGGTGTCGAAGTCGACCCCTCATCATTACTTCTTCGGGGTTAGGTTAGATACTTACTGGGTACGCGTTGATTTACGTACTCATACTACACTTCTGCACTGATTGTGCAGGTACTAAGACAGGTACATTTGGCGGTTATTTGGGTGCATAGGTGCAGCTGCTGAGAAGACTTTATGGTAAGCTACATTCCATGTTACGATCCGTAGCACACAAAGTCTCCATCATATTTATTTACTTTATCTTGTCTATTTTATATTCCAAACAGATATTGTATTAGTATTGTACTCCCTAGTAGATGCTCATGCACTTGAGACATCGGATTTTGGGGATTTAGATCTTGATCTTGGTTGTATTCTGTTGTGACTATCCTAGTTTATATTTTGGTCTCATTCGAACATTTAAATTAGTAATATCTATATTTTCTACGAAAACAAACGATTTTCACTCTTTATTTCTTAAATTGTTGCGAAATGCATTTTGGATTAACTATTGATGTTTTGAATTAATTTTTTGCATGCCTAATGACGACGTTGGGCGCCATTCACGGCCTATAGTGGGATTTGGGTTGTGACATCATGGCTCAAAAGAACACAACAATGAGAACCAAAGACGGTTAAGGATTGATTGTATGACTTATGATTGTATAGGTATACATCAAAGTTCGACAGTTCAAAGATATCAAATCTATCGATTGACCGAGTATATCCGATGTAATTTTACTACGGAAAGTTCAAAGAGAAACCTGCTTATCCAAATACGATTGACCCTTGCTTGCGAATCGCATAATTTTCATGCACATTTCCGTAGTAGATCCATTCCCCATTCATGTGGGGAATTGTTCGGTTTTTTAAGCTCAAAAGGAGAGCGAATAGGAAATGGAAGGAAAAATAAAATTTTGAATTTCCCTCATTTTCAAAGGAATATTGTCTAATATTGGAGGAGAAAAGCTCATTTGTTGAGTATATATATAATTACACTTCTTCTAACTCTTAAAGAGTTGAGAAGAAGGCAAGCCTCGCACCGTCATCTTCGCCGCTCGCTCGGCTCGGCTTCAGATTTGGATTGGATTGGATTTGTTCAAATAATCTTGATTGATTGATTAATTGTTTTGAAAAAAAAATTATTTGTTAATATTAATATTTAATCCAAATCGACCATTTTTTAACGGTAATTTAAAGTTTTCCTCCGATTTTATTGTTCCATTTTTTGTTATAGCCAATTTATGCGAAAGATCATCTTGAAGATTTGCACCTCTTCGGTTGAACCTAACTGATGGCTATAAATACCAGGCCATTCCCTCAGATTTTTCCTGCGAAAATTCTGAAATCTGTTCTTCCTTTTCTTCATTGTTTTCTTACAAAACAAATAAAGTAATTGTGATTGCTACTGCCATTTGTGTTTGCTAAAATAGTGGAGTTTGAAGTACTACTACACCATAGTATAATTCATTCTATCATGGGAGGAAATAATCCAAAAACTCGGGTACTAAGAGAGGATTAAGTTCCTTAAGAAAACACTATAAATTCAGTGAGTTCGGATTAATTTCTATTTTTTCTACAATTCTATTTTTCATTATTACTGTTTTCAGAATTGTTTTACAAATACAGATTATTAACAATAAATACATAAGGACTAATTGCAAAGGGTGAATATTAATTTTAAGAAATCATGTGAAAATAAAATGGGGTGGAGGCAAAGGAGAAAAAAGGCCTACCTTGAATTCCACAGGAAAGAGAAGACCGAAATTGTGGCTATATTCTTTGTGGATTCTTACAGAAATGCAGAGAAATGAACAATGCAATAGTAAGGAGAAACAACTGGGGGGGGGGGGG
>MCJB01028579.1:154855-164925 GCA_002018475.1 Nicotiana obtusifolia
GGGGGGGGGGGGGGGGTTGATTTTTAAAGATGAAGAAACCAAAAGATGGCAACTCTCCCATGAAGAGGAATAATGGTGTTAGGATTTTATCCCAATTTTCTTTTATCATATCTAAATTTTACTTTTTCTTAAGGAAGAGCAAAGGTTTTACAATTATTGATTTAACTTTTCCTATAAGGAAAATATATATCTATTCCATATTTAACAGATTACTTTCTTGGAGAAAAAAGTAATGAGTTCTATAAACTGAGGATCACTCTTTCATACAAGAACATAACAACCTCCACAATATAGTCTTTTAGAGAATTTTGTTTAGGGGAGATTATTCCTTCAGTATTTATTTTCTCTCTTTTTATATTAGTGATGAATCATATGTAGGTCGATTGACCAAATCATAATAAATTATTGTGCCTATTTTATTATATTTTCTTGGTCGTCTCATTTATCGTTGCTAAGGTTTACCTTGTTAGCTTTCGTGTGACGCCTTTTTATTTTCGATCCCCACAAGTCATATCAGAGCCAAGTTCAACGAGGTTAAAGACTTATTCAACGCGATTCAGCTCAAGTTATAAACAATTCGACGATAAAGAAGATTCTTATCCAAAAAGAAAAAAAAGAACAAAAAACAGTCTGAGTACTACATGCGGTGACACACTTTCAACCATATATTTTCAACATACCCGTTGTTGCATTTTTAAAACAAAAACTATTTTTAAACCATGTTTATGGGCTTTAATTTTCAACTTATGGTTACTTTTAATGCATGAGCTCCACTTTTAGCCTTTTTCATGACGTTTAACGCATGACTCCAATACTTTTAACTCATACTCACTTTAATTGAATGAGCTCTGCTTTTAACCCTATTCAGTTTGACGCAGAGCTCCAATATTTTTACCCGTGCTCACTTTTAACGCACAGGGCTCTAGTTTTCAACCAATACACTTTTTTAACCATGACCAGCAATGTGGTGAAGATTATGTGAAGAAGGCGGATTAAGTTTTGTCAAAAAAATTCAGGCCAAAGGAGAAAATTATTAGAATATTATTCTGATTTTCTTATCATATTTGAATTTTATCTTTTGTTGAAGAAAGCAAAGACTTTGCAATAATTGATTTAACTTTTTCCTATAAGGAAAATATTGATCTATTCCACATTTTAAACAGGTTTCTTTTATGGAGGAAAAGATTATGAGCTCTATAAATTGAGGATCTCTCTTTCATACAAAAACATACTCAACCTTTATAATGTAGTCTTTAAGAGAATTTTGTTTAGGGGAGATTATTCTTTCAAATTTTGTTTTCTCTCTTTTTATATTAATGATGAATCATACATGAGTTGATTGAACAAACCATAAAAACTTATTATGCCTACTTTAGCAAATTTTTCTTTATCGTCTGATTTATCATCGCTAAAAGTTATTTTGTTAGCTCCGTATGACGCCTTGTTATTTTCGACCCAACATATGGTTCATAATTAAGATGCTTACATAAATAAAAGGGAAAAATACAACAACAACAACAACAATAACAACAAACTCAATGTAATCTCATAAGTGATGACTGGGAAGGGTAGTGTGTATGACCTTACCCCCACCTTGAAGGTAGAGAGGCTGTTTCCGATAAACCCTCTGCTCATGAAAGATGAAAGAAAAAAAGCAGTAGCACCAAGCAGTAACAACAACAAGATAGTAAGAAACAAAGCGAAATGAACAACAAGTAATATTAAAAAATTCTAGTAATAATAGAATACAAGACTAACACTAATACTTTCGACTACCTATTAGTCGTCTACTTTGATTCTCGACCTCCACTATCAAGAGTCATGTCCTCAATAAGCCGAAGATACTTTATATCCCGCCAAGGACGGCTTTTGTTTTTCACGGTGAAAATCAAAGGGAAAGGCAAAAAATTGTGGAAATAGATAAAGGCAATTCCTGGCTGGCACTTCACCGGGCCCATATCCCACATTTATGTATGTATAGATTATGAGAACTTCCCAAACTTAAGTTTTTAGGCCTAGTCCCATTAGACCGCTGGCTTATAGGGCTAAGCTAAATTGGCCCGTGATGCCAAATATTAAAATATTCATGAAACATAATTAATTAAACAAAAAGAAAAAATGAAAGAATAAAATCCTAAAATTTTATCTGTACTAAAAGAGATCCTTTATCTGTACTTTTGAAAAATAATTACTTGTTTCTCGATATTCCATTTGTTTCTGTTTGTGATCGTTAAATATTAAGTAATGAATTCTCTACACTTACACATTCCAAAATTTACTCATTAACATTCTTTTTTATTTGGTTTAACGGTTAAATCATAGTAGAGCTTCTTCAATAAGTATTAGAAATTGAAAACAATGTGATTGAACCAAAATTTCCTATTGGTTTGAATCTTTTCATTTCTATATATGTTTCTTTTTTCTTACTTTTTTTTTCTTAATTAGACTTGTGAACTACATGTCTAACATACTTATCTGTTTTTCGTTTCTCTCTATTTTTGTCCTTGTATTTGACGGTTACTTGTACAATAATCTGCATTTCTTTCGGTAGTTATCCTTTTTCAAATGATCATTCTACTAGAACGTAAATAGGGAAAACTCTAAGAGGTTGAATAGTTTATTGCCCTAGTACAATCAATTGCTGTAACGATCCGACTGGTCGTTTCGAGAGTAATAGTCTCAAACTCCTAATTATTGCTCCCTCTACTTCATTTTGTGGTTATGTAAGTCGCCGAGAGGATTTATTTTTGGTTTCGGAGAGTTGTGGGACACATAGTCCCTAAAATGGAAGCTTAAGTTCTAAGAATTTGACCGTAGTTAGAATTGTGCGAAAACGACTCCGAAATTGAGTTTCAAGGGTTCTTATAGCTCTAAAGGTTCTATTGGTCTTAGGAGCATATTCGGATGTCAAATTGAAGGTCCGTAGGTCATTTCAGCATCAATTGGCGTAAGTTGAAAAATTTAATAAATTTTGGGAAGTTTGACCGGGAGTGGACCTTTGTTATCGGGGTCAAATTTCGATTCCGGAAGTTGGATAGGTCTGTAATGTCAATTATGACTTGTGTGCAAAATTTGAGGTCAATCGGACTTGAATTGATAGGTTTCGGCATCGGATGTAAAATTTGAAGTTTTAAAATTCATTAGGCTTGAATCGATGCGCGACTCGTATTTTTAACGTTGTTTGATGTGATTTAAAGGCTCGACTAAGTTCGTATGATGTTTTAGGACTGGTTGGTAAATTTGGTTGACGTCCCGGGTACCTCGAGTGAGTTTTGGATAGCCAACAGGTCATTTTTGGACTTAGAAGATTTTCTGGTGGTGGGCTGGTTTTGGTGTCATCGCACCTGCGATGGATTTGGCCGCAGGTGCGGTCTCGCATAAGCGAGCTGGAAGTTGCAGATGCGGAGGCAAGGAGGATGGCCAGCGGTCGCAAGTGCGGTGTGAAGGCCGTAGAAGCAGACGAGTGTGGGAAGGCATGTTCGCAGAAGTGGACGTGTTTGCGCAGATACGCACCCGCGGAATAGGTTCCAAGAGCTGTTTCTGCTTGAGCGGATCACGGACCGCAGAAGAGCGTCCGCGGGTGCAGAACCTGGAGTGTAGGTGCGGGCCTTGAGGGACTTAAGTGATTTCTGCAGAAGCGGAGAAATTTACTGCAAAAGCGGTTCCACAGGTACGGATAATTGGCTGCAGGTGTGAAAAATCTGGGCAGTGTTTAAAATCGAAGTGCTTCATGATTTTTGTCATTTTGGACTTTGCAAACTCGATCTAGGGCGATTTTTGAGAGCATTTTTGCTGGATTTCTTGAGGTAAGTCCCTTGTGCTTATTTTTGATCGATAATCTTGTTTCCCCATTGATTTTCCCACCTAGTTAGTGTATATTTAAGGTGGAATTTGGGAGTTTGAGGCTAGGCATTTGGAAAATATAAATTGAGGTTTTGAGTGGCAATTTGGTGTCGGATTTTGGTAACTTTGGTATGGGTGAACTAGATATCGAATGGGTGTTCGTATTTTGTGACTTTTACCCACCTCCGAAACATGGGCCCGGGTCGAATTTTTGGGGCGAATTTCTAATTTCTTATTAAAGTCTTGATTTCATTAATTAGATTAGTTTCTTATAGGAATATTTATGGTATATAATTACTTTTGGCTAGATTTGGGCCATTCGGAGTCGGAAAGTCAAGGAAAAGATACTCTTATTGACTGAGCTTGGCTTGAGGTAAGTAACTTGCCTAACCTTGTGTGGGGGAAATCCCCTTAGGATTTGGTACTATTGTGATAATTTTGTGATATATGAATGCCGTGTATGCGAGGTGACGAGTGCGTACACGGGCTAATTGTTGAAAATTCAGTTTACTAAATAGTAACCTGTTATATCTTAAATGAGTCATCCCAGCATGTGTAGTTATCCTGTTTAGCCTAATAGTATGTTTACGTGTCTTAAATGCTTATTTGAAATCTGTGCAGCATGCTTAGTTGAATTCCTGTTTTTCCTTGATTTGTATTTAGTCTTAACCTGTAGGATTTTTTGTTGCTAATTGTTTTTCCATCGGTTTTGAGCTGTGTGTTTACTTTTGGGACTAAGAGCGGTACTTCGGGAGATCCCCGTTGCATATTTACTTTTGGGACTACGAGGCGGTACCTCGGGAGATCCCCTTTTGAGTATTTACTTTTGGAACTACGAGGCAGTACCTCGGGAGTGCCCCTGTTGTTTACCCTATTTTGCTGTGTAGTTTCCTCTTTTGTATTTCTCGTTGTTAAATTCTCAGTTTTTCATTATATTACTATATCTTCTGCCTTAATTATTATATTCCAGTGGGGCCTTGACCTGACCACGTCACTACTCTACCGAGGCTAGGCTTGGCACTTACTGGGTACCGTTGGGTGTACTCATGCTAGTCTTTTGCACATGTTTGTGTGCAGACCCAGGTATCTCCTACCAGCTCCATTATTAGTAGAGAGTTGTGTTGCTGCTACGGAGACTTCAAGGTATATCCGCCATCGTCCGCAGACATCAGAGTCCCCCTCTATCCTTTTATGTTGCTCTTCTTTATTTTTCCTAGATACTGATGTATAGAGACAGTTAGAATAATTCCCTAGAGCTTGTAACTTGTGGCTACCGAGTCTTTGAGAGATGTTATACTCAGAGTTGTTGGTTTTACTTGTATATGCCGAGCGGCAGTTTTCCAGCTTTATCTATATATATACACCGATGTTGTTAAGGTTTAGCCGTTATTTCTGTTATTATTTCAGTTCTTTCGCAACTGTTAGACTTACCTAGTCTTAGATATTAGATGTCGTTACGACATCTTACGAGGGAGATTTGGGTAGTGACAACTGCTTTCAAAACTCTTGAATCATTTATAAAAAGGAGAATTGTTCATCGAAGTATAGTTGTAAAAACCTTTTATATCATCTTCAATAAGTCTTTGTTATTTGTGCATATCTTTTTAAATGGTGAACAAATGGATGATTGTGTTTGAATATTGCTCAAGAATTTGAATGAAGAATTACTGTCGCTTAAAATGACAGTACTTCGATTGAAATTTGAAAATAAGGGCTCCCGATTCCCTTAAAGTTGCTTTAGACTAGGTTTTTAAATTCTATAACCCATTACAGTTGGGTTTGGCTGGACCAATTCAACCCATTTTGACAGGAGAAAAAGAAGGTGCAAATCCCATTTAACAACTTAATAACAAAAATGCTCTTCTTTTATTAAAAAAATAATCCGATTTGCCTCAATCTAATAACTTAAATAAGTTTATTACTCGGATGCCCCCTTTTTCACTCTAAACAAAAGCCAAGAATGGAATTATGATTTTTTTCATCCTCACAAAATCTCTGCAAATCCTCCGTTGCCACAGAGCAATGGGCGAATTTTAATATCTAAAGCTTCATTTTTTGCATTTTCATTCTTCCACTAAAGTTTTAAAATGTAAAACTTATTATTAAGCTTCAACTTGGAGAAAAAAGTGGGACAATTCTTCGGGTAGAAAATATAGTTTCATTTAATTGAAGCATCACAGGATTCTGCTATTGCTACGGATGATGAAAATCATTCAAACATGAGGAAAGAATGGCTGAGTCATATATAAGAGAGGTTACATGTCTGTCACGATCCAAAATCCCGACAAAGGAATCGTAATAACGCTTTAGCTTACTTGATAAGTAAGCCAACACATTTACAATAAGCAATGAAACAAAACTAAACAGTGAAAAATATAATATTATAAATAATACTAAAAGCTCCTATAATAACATAATAATTCTTATGCCAGCATAACTAAAGTAACAATTTCCCAAAACTGATGTCACTGAATACATGAGCTCTAACGAGTGTTAAATACAATATCTGAAAAAGAATGCAATATTATCTGATATAAATAAACAGTACTAGAGATAAAGGATAGGTGACTTCAAGGTCTGCAGACGTGTATGCAAAGTTACTTCGAGTCTCCTGAATAACCACAATGTATGCAAATACGCTCGTCACCACGTACGTGCATCACCTCCAACGCATAGCAAGTATCAAAATCTACAGGAAATACTCTCAAACCAAGTCTAGTCAAGATACTTACCTCAAAGTGCGAAAATCAATTCTCCAAAAAGCCCTTGCCTCTCAAATCAGCCTCCAGATGGATCAAATCTAGCAAAAAATAACTCAATAACATCAAACACAGCTATAGAAATCGCTTCCAAGTAATAAAGCTCTAATCTTTATTAAATATCAAAAATTCAACCAAAAAGTCAACTTAAGCTCGCCTCCCGAAATCTGACAAAAGTCATAAATTCCAACTACCCGTTCAAATACGAGTCCAAATATACAAGTTTTATCTAATTTCGACTTCAAGTCTGGGTTCAAATTTCAAATAATTACTCTTCAAAATTTCTTAAAAATTCCAAATTCCTCCTTAGACTTCATCAATCAAAAGTCAAAATCAAAGATGAAATCATGAAATAGAATCAAATTCAAGTTAAGAACACTTATCCCAATTTAAGTGGGGAACATCGCGTAAAAAAATCACCCCAATTTAAGCTCCAAATCTCAAAATATGATAATGAAGCCAAATCCTCGATTAAAAAGAATCTGCCCAGTGATTGTCACTTCTGCGGTCCAAATGTCGCTTCTGTGACGCTGCATATGCAGAAAATCCCTCGTAGATACGGAGGCCACTTAATTCCCTGACCATTCGCTTTTGCGGATATGCTTCTACGGACTGCCTCTGCCCCTGAGCAATCGCTTCTGCGGATTCACCATCCCAGCCAAAGCCTCGCCCATGCGAACCCAGGACCATTTCTGCGGACTCACACCTGCAATCCAAACTTCGTAGGTGCGAAGACACCAAACGAGAACTGCCAACATGACACCAAGCTATCCAAATCAATCTGAAACATATTTGAGGCCCCCTAAACCCCGTCCAATCATACCCACCAGTCCCAAAACATAATACGAATCTACTCGAGATCTCAAATCCTATAAAATAACATCAGACATCGCACCTCAATTCAAGTTTAATGAACCAATCAACTTTCAACTTTCAAAACTCATGTTGAACCACGTCTAATCAACTCGGAATAATCCCGAATTTTGTACACAAGTCCCAAATAACATAACGAACATATGCTAACTCCCGGAACGACAATCTGAACCAGATAACATCAAACCCAACTCCCGGTCAAACCTATGAACCTTCCGAACCTTCAATTTTTCAGCTTTCGTTAAATAGAGCCAAATCAATGTAGGAACCTCCAAATCCAAATCCGTACATAAGCCTAAGTTCAAAATAACCATACGAACCTATTGGAACCATCAAAACACCATTCTGAGATCGTTAAACCAAAATTCATATATCGGTTAACTCTTATAACTTAATCTTTCAACCCTGGAACTAAGTGTTTCAATTCACTCCAAAACCTCCCAGAATCACACCAACTATTCCCGCAAGTCACTTAACATTGCATACACATACAGGAAGCATCAAGTAGGAAAATATGGCTCAAATACACAAAATGACCGGCCGATTCGTTACACTTTATTATTTTATTACTATAACTAATCTATTATTCAAATAAAATAAATAATATTCTTGCCTAGTCAAATAAATACATACAAAATAAAAGTAGGTAGTAAGCAACTCTTATGTCTAATTTGACCATAATAATAACAAGTTATATTAGGAATGCATCAGTTTTTAATGGTTGAACCAGCAATTGACTTATTTGAATAATAGACCGACTTAGATTTACTACTAAATCCAGTGTCAGTTGATCTGAAAGTACCATAAGAGTTGCTTGATTTTTTTTTTCATTTGACTTAGAAAGAAGGTAAAAAAAGAGTTTGATTTGGCCGAGCTATGACTGAAGCCTTTCTTAACACCATTAATGAATATTTTAAGTTCTCCAATTTCTTGTTGAAGTACATTATTTTCAATTTGACATACTTCTAATTGGATGATACAATATTTCTTTTTCTTCTTTAACTTGTTATATTCATCAAGAAGGTTTTGTAAATCATCAAGAGTTTGTTCAAAAGTTTCTTAAAGAGAAATATAATTTTTGCAGAGATTCCTACCTCTCTAGATTGTCTTGCGCCATAAACCGTATGGTTGCTTCTTCATCAGCTTCCTGTTCCACTGACTGATTTTAACACTCCAGCATAAGAAAAGCTTTCTCCGATATTGCTATTATTTTTTATTTTGAGATTTTCTTCTTTTCAAAATATTTTTGCAATGGCTTTAGAAATCATAGCGCAGTCTTCCTTAGATTCCTTAGTTGTATCTTCCTCTGCTAGGCTATCTATAAGTGTACTAAAAGCCACACTATTCTTTTGTCAAATGTAACCAGATTGCTTCTGATTTATTGTATGACATGTTATCGAGATTTTTCTCTTCAAGAGAAGTAATTCTAGATTCTCAATATAATGGTAGGCTTCTTAGATTTTTTCTTATTTGTTCTCCACAGTAATAATCTTTTCAAGAGATTTTAGTTCTCCAACGATTTTCACAAATCTGGCAAACATATTCTCAATTGGTTCATCTTGAATAATTGTCACGATCCGAAATTTCAATTAATTGGAGTCGTGATGGCACCTAACAATGCTTATTAGACAAGCCAGATAAATAGAAAGAAACACTATAAAATACTGTAGTAGAATAATAACAAGTCGAAAAGACAATCCCTAATATAGATACAATAAGTCTAAAACCAACGTCTAACGCGAATAACCCAAGATGTGGAGTCGCAAGTACATGAGCTGCTAAATCAAACTAACACTACTAAAAATCAGGGTTTTAGAGACCAAAAATTAGCGACCAACGTTGGTCTGACACAAAAAGCGACCAACATCGGTCGCCAAATTAGAAAAAAAAAATGAAAAAAAAAAACTTAAAGCCAATAGCGACCAAAGACGGTCGCCAATTGGTCGCTAAATTCGTCAACATTTTGACCGGACTGGTCAGACCAATTTGGTCAAAGAAAATTCATAATTGCCGACCAACTTTGGTCGCACAACTGGACCCACGTCTAATATTAGCGACCAAAGTTGGTCGCTTATTGAAGGGAAATCTATGGGGAGATAAGCGACCAGAGTTGGTCGCTTATCTGGAATATTAAATTAAATCAGATTTTAATTTGGCGACCAACTTTGGTCGCTTATTGGAGGGAATTTTATGGGGATATAAGCGACCACTGTTGGTCGCTTATCTGGAATATTAAATTAAATCAGATTTTAATTTGGCGACCAACGTTGGTCGCTTATTGGAGGGAATTTTATGGGAAAATTGGCGACCAAAGTCGGTCGCTTTTCTGGATAATTAAAATAAATCAGATTTTCTTTTGGGGACCAATGTTGGTCGCAAATATAAAAGTATATATATTGGCGACCAAAGTTGGTCGCTTTCTTGTTAACATTTTACCAAAATTAAACTCAATTTTGTATTTACTGCATGTCTAAATAAAATAAATGTAAGCCATTAACTCTTTTGTAATAAAAGGGATTAATATGCAGTTAAGTGTATTACGGAGCGTGCGTGCAATATATTTAGTATATATATATACTATATTATACTATATAT